>WUAM01000311.1:2099466-2130945 GCA_024336885.1 Actenoides hombroni
GGGGGAAGAGCATTTAAAACATGTTTGCAACAGCAATCATGGAAGGAGGGAAAAAATTGTTCTCTCCTAAAAAGCCAGTCATTCTGTTTCTCCATGAGATGTCATGTTTTCAGATGTTCTCCCCGTCATATCTGAGCATATTAACTTGAACTGGACAGTTTCTTGCAATCTCTGCAGGCTTTTGACTTTCTTAGCTTTACAGGGATTTACATTTTTATTTTAAACCTCTGCTAAGCTTCCTAAAAAAAAAGGATTTTTTAAATTATTTCACATTTTGATATTTCCAGATCTGGAACAGAGTTACCTGCCTTGACTCTTAGTGTGTCTACAGAATCTCATTAGATTTCAAGGACTCCCTGCCTGTTCCAAGGAAGTAGAGGGATCCCAAAATGCCCTTTGCCACTGATGAGGTGCCAAAGCATTTAGGTGCCACCCACACAGCAGCCCTAGTCTGGAGCTAGAGCCCTGAAAATCTTCTCCTCAACCCCTGACAGTTTTATTCAAAACCAGTTTAATTTGGGGTTGGTTTTTTTCCTGCAATGCTAGGATTAGCAGTTTTGCATGAACAACATCCTGGTTTGCAGACAGCGGGATGAAAGACTCCTCACCAAACAAAGTGGCAAGAAAATGACCAGATTCTGCATTCTTAGAAGTGACCTGAAATACACTGTTTCTTTACAGATTTGGGTTTTGCAGTGAAACTCTGTCATTTCAAATGCTTGAAATCTTGTGACCACCTCTTGCATAAGTTCCACGAACCATGGCCAGTATGAGATGGCCTTTGACTGGCAGAAACTCTGGATGGCTTTTGGCAGAGGAAATCTTTGCACAGAATCTAGCTCTGCGCAAAAAGAAGGGATATAAACCCCTTTGCTATCAGCCAGAAAACACACCCAGCATGTCAGGACACATGCATTCAATGTCCAAGAGTCTTGAAGGGTGAGCTGACATGCAATCTAGCAGCAAGAGCTGACAGAGGAAAACGTTACTAAAACACACCAGATCTGATAATATATTTTCAAGCATAGACCACAACAAATAGACACCACTTCTGCCCTGCCTAAAGCTGCCTGACAGCTTTGCAATCCATCTTTTGACATAATTCAGTATCACATTCTGCTCATTGCACCTACCTGTTCGATCTAAAGTAGGAAATACAGTTCTTGGTAGAAGCTTCCTACTTGGTACAAAGAGCCTTAAACTGAAATCTTCCATAACAAGTCCCTGAAGTTTTGGAACTGTTGGTTTTAGGAACATAAATGTTATACACTGCATAATATTTTGTGGAAGGCAGGTGTAATGGATGAGAAAGATTCATGTGAGACTGGTCATCTCGACAGGTTAATTAGAAAATATTTTTCATGTGTTCTCAAGATCACAGGATGGGCAGTAGCTCTGCACTCTAAAAGGCAACACACATTCCTGGTTGTACTAGTTCAATCTGCCCAACTAATGGTTTGGAGGAAGAAGAAAGCATTTAGAAAGTGAAGAAAATATTGTCACAATGAATGTGTTTCTGTGACACTTCGGTCTTCTTGTCCAGATTGTAGATCATGAATCTCAAATTAAAAAGGATTTTCTCTGAGAAAATGAGATTAAACTCCTTCACCAGAAAAGCAGCTCGTTTTCCCTGTCTGATCGTGTCATTTGACTCCCTGAATAACAACACACAGGAACTTCCTGGAGCAATTCCTGATTCAGATATATAATCCATGCTTGAAAGACTTGCTGTTTTACATATATGTATACATATACATAAAACCAATAGATACCATACAGAATCAATCATCCTTTTAAAGCTTACAGTGATGGAATAATAGTAGTAATCCAATCAGTCATTACTACTCTTAAGAATAATGCATCTGATCTCGGGATTGCAGATACTCAACTTCCCTTTCCAGCCACTGATTTCTCCTATCCATTTCCATTGATTTGAGTGACCCTGTATCAAAAAATGACAGTTTTCCATGGAATTATACAAACTATGATAAAATCTTAACTTTCTCTAGAATTACATAAAAATTCCCCTCGATGATTACAAAATGTCAGAAATTTTCTCATCTATAATGAGAAAAAAACCCAACAACCAATCAATCAAAAAACAACTGTGTTCTTACCAACACCATGACTGGCACTGACAGATTATTTCCTACCAACTTTTTAAGTTTATCCAAATGCATACACACATAGAAGTCCAGAGTAGTAGTACATTCTCCTGCATATATCTGCTTATTGTGGACCACTTTTTAAGTGTAGATTTTCTGATGTGAGAAAACAGAGCACAAGTAGTTAAAAAAAAGTTTTAAAAAGTTTTTTTAAAAAAATGTTCTATGAACACAAATCTTTCACTATTTTTCAGACATCTCAAAACAGCAAATAAAAGATCCAGTTGTTAAAGATACCATGAAAGTTTGTCTAACACTCTGGAAGACTTCGCAATTGGAAATAAAGGTTAAAATTAATCAAAAATTATGTAAGTAGTTCTCCTCATGTTTTAAGTCCTAGGGACCCAGAGTCCAACGACCAACCACTTGACAGTTATTCATTCCAAACCTCAGTTAAAAAGAGAGATTTCTGCACAAAATATACAGAAATAAATGAGGCTTAAAAGGCTACTATGAACCCAAGATGATTATTATCTCAGTCTTCTTTGAACAAGTTAGCCCCTATATTTTCAAAACTGGTGGAAAATTCCCTGCATCTTCCTATCAAGCATAGAAAATGCCTTTTTGAAGCTGTGCAGGCTTCTGTGAGATGACTATTGTGTACTGTGAATCTGCAGTGTTTTGTTCAGGCAGAATCAATGTGATTTCAAAAGATTCACTTAATTACAAACTGCTATTTGCTTGTACATTGCTCTGTGAAACAGAAAACTCACTCCATTTAACATCATGTACAGAAGGATAGATACAGCTCAGTAATCTTCAGAGAAGCAGTTATGGGTGTGTTAAAGTTAATAACAAACTGAGTTTTCAGATTAGTCTTTCTTTCTTTCTTTCTTTCTTTCTGGGCCCTACAATAACAATGCAAATATACCTACTTTTATTATGCAACATTTCCATCAGGTTGTCTTATAAAATAAGGTATCCAACAAGCATGAACAACTTAAACGCTTTCTATATGAAAAGAGAAGCATGAAAAATTATATTCTTACTTCTCCCCTTTCTTTCCAAGCTGTTATCACCACATATATTTACACATTAAAATGCTCCTAGCAAACAGCAAAAGAATGTTTTTTTCTTCTTGACACCAAGCATCTTACCCTCCCAGTCTTACGACAGGTCTCAGCAGGAGCTTCAGATCAGAAGCAAGCACTTGCTATTTGATGGCTAAAGCAAGTATGTACGTATTTATGTAAGATATACAGATAATGAAGCCAGTGAACTGCATCTCATATAAACTTAAACATTTGCAGAAGTTTAGGGCTACACTGAAAGCAGTCTTCCGATTATGTTTTTTTTATCCTTAAACTTCCTTTAAAAAGCATTTGTATGGATCACTGTCATGGTTTAGGGTCAGGGCAGCCCCTTAGACCTGTAACAGACACTCTCTGTTAACTCCCTTCCCTCCCCATAGGGGAAGAGAAACGGAATAAGAGAGACTTACTAGTTAGAAAAGGAAACTAGAATGGCTTTAATGAAAATTACAATAAAAAAATGGAATATATACAAATATATACTAAGACAAGTACCAAAACCAACGCCCCCTGATGACAATTACATCACCATTGCCACTGATCCTGTGGAGCAGGCACTGGATAAGTCCCAGACTGGGCCTAGCAGCAGATGGGAACGGTATTCAGGAGCTGGATTCTGTTACCAGATTGAGGAACACACAGATCAGGACTGAAGGCGGAATGGACAGAGTCCTCCTTGGATGCTGGCCATTGAACAAGTGAGAAAGAAGCCAGAAAAAGACACAAGCTAACCAGGCTTGACCCTCATGATCCCCCAGCTTTATACCAAATATGACATATATGGGATGGAATCCCTCGTTGGTCAGTTTAGGGTCACCTGTCCTGTCCGCTCCTCCCTGCAGGTGCAGCCTCTCAATTTCTGCACCCCTCAACACAGTACACAGGATCCAGCAGTGGTCTTGGTCTGCACACCTATCCTTGGTACTGAGTCTAACTATGGGGTGTTATCACTGCTAGAAGCAGACACTGCCTGGGAAAACAGGCTGCTAACTTCAGGCAGTGCAGTTCGTTAGAAGAACTGAGCTGAGAAGTAAAATCACTGAATAGAATTAGTTCTGTTCTCAGTGAAACCAGGGCAATCACTTTCTCTACTCATTCTACGCACAAGTGCTTCAGGACTTGTCATATGCCATACAAATACCTAGGCATTTCTATTTGAAAAACTGTGCCACAGATGTTTAATTAAAATGAATCAACTTGTATTTGCCTGCAGAAATGTAGATAGCTATAATTATGACATACAACCTATTATAATACATCAAAGAAGCTGGCACACTATAGAGGACACTTAAATTAGTCAAGTGACAGGAGCATTCCAGGTAACTTTCAGGGAACCGGGAGAACAATAAAAAAAATTCATAGTAATTTCTTATCTTTTATGTTCTAATGTGGTATCTTTGTTTCTGGGACAACGACACAAGCCTTTCATTAACACACAAAAGTATTTTTTTTTAATTAAACTCATACGTATCATAGACTTTTAGGAAGTAAGCATTCAATTTCCTAGTGATAGTCATATTGCGAAGCCAAGTATCTTTGAAGTGACTTAGAGAACCGACATTCTCAAAGAAAAAAAAAAAAAAAAGGTTAGAAACCCGGCAGAAGCTGGGCATTCCGCCCCTCCTCCGCAGCACAACCCCAGCCCCAGTGAGGGGCGAGGTGCCTGCCGGCTCCTGGCGGCCCCAGGCCGCAGAGGCACACGGCCGTCCAAAGCCGCTTCCAGAAGCAGGCAAAGCTGTGCCCGGCTTTCGTCCGCAACCCGCGGGGCCGCCCGCCGGATGGGGCCGTGAGGAAGCCGCCCTGGCGCCGGACGGCCCTGGGGATGGGGAAGCACCGCGGTAGACCGGCGGCAATCCACCTCCTGCTGCTGCAGCTGAAGGGTTTTCCACGATATTTTAGCCCGGTGTCAGCCTTGCCGAGGGCAGCGAGGCCACAGAGTCACCCGCGGACGGCTGCCCCGCTCTATACGGCGCCATCCCTTCGCCACCCGCCTCACTACGCATGCGCCCCGCGACACGACCGCTTCCCCGCCGCTCCTCGCCGTGCGCATGCGCCCAGCGGCGTCCTGCGACTCGGCGCATTTCTCTTTTCTCCTCCACCGGCACCGGCTGCCGTGCCTGCGCAGCCGCGGCTGCTTGCCTGCTCTCCCCCTCCCCCGAAGCTTCGTGAAGATTCCGGAAGGCTGCGGGTGGCTTTTTCCGCTGAGGGAGCTGGTCCGCACCCACCCCCCGCCCCGTCCCTGTCTAGCTTCCGGCTGCTGCCTGCTGGTCCGCCGATCTCCGCTCTCCCGAGCGGTGGGGCAGGAAGTGCCGTCCGGCTCTCCTCCGCCATGTCGTTGCTCTGCTATAACCGGGGCTGCGGCCAGCGCTTCGATCCCGAAACCAATACGGAGGGTAAGAGCGGCGGGGAACGGCGGCGGAGGGGGAAGAGTGCTGCGGCTTGCTTCGCTCATTCCCACCGCCTCCTCCCAGCTTTCCTTTGGGGACAGCCTCTCTGAGAGGGTTACCAGAAGTCTGCAAGCGAGGTCTGAGGGGTGATATGTGGCGCCCGGCGTGCCCACCACGCTCTGTGTCCGCCGCAGGGGCTGGAGCCGCATCGCAGTGCAGAGCTGTCACACAGGCCTCTGGGGACCGTCAGCACTGACGGGTGGGGAAAGCGGTGGCCTGAGAGAGCCGGGTGTGTGTCCCTCTAGCCTTCGCCTGTCACTTACTTAAAGGTGCTGATCCAGGCTCGCTTCTCCCCGGGGAACCTCGTGTTTTCCTGTGGTGCTTTCCGTCACTTTGGGGGTGGAGGGGTCGTCCGGGGAGCTGAAGCGATGCTGTGGCTGCTCCGGTGCGGGCCTTATGGCGGCCGGACAGCAAAACCCGTCCGGCCTGGAAGTTGTTCCCTTAACGCGTAGGTGCGGGCGGGTGGTGAGGCTGGCGCTAAGGTACTTTCACAATCAGAAAACTGTTCACGGCAATAAGAAGCAGTTCTGTACGTTACTGTTATCCAAGTAGAAACTGGAGATCAGACGCTTTTATTTTGAGACTTTCTGTATACACATCAGTAGTATGTGGACTTACAGCAGGTAATACAATGTATCTTACGATCATAAAATCATAGGATTCTAAAGCAACCTAAAGGTTGGAAGGGACCTTTAAAGGTCATCTAGCCCAATACACATATGTCTGCTTTGCTAAGTGCTTCCTCTATGGGAATCCAGTACCTGGTGGAACATCTTTGAAGCACTGTCACTTTAGGGTTCATAATTCTACAGAGGCTGCAAAAGGGTGATCCAAGTTTGCAGTAGTTTTGCCTTCAAGTGGTTTGCAGAGTAACTCTGTTAGCTGAATTTCTAGAATGGCTTGTTTGTATTTGCTTAATTTTTAGTAACCCATAAGATTAGAAGTAGTCTGACATGTTTCAGCATGCGCATGTCCTGTGATTAAGAACCATGGTATAAAGTGTTTTTATTTTTCTGAGCTAAGTATTTCCAAAGAGAGGGGCAGCATTTTGAGTAAGACTTGCTAATGTTAGTAACAGCAGAATCAAGCACAGTTGTGTAATGCTTCTAGTTAGTGATCTCTTCTACCACCATCCCTTGTGCCCCATTGCCCCAGAAGATAGAGCAAATAGGGGTTTATACTAAAAAGTCTCATTGAGGCTTTGGACCTGTACTTATTTTTAAAATAACAGTTCTTTAGTGTGTGTTCCTCTGTTTGTGATCAAACTGTAATAGACTCGATCTGTTTGGCATGGTCCTGTGCTATGTGGTGCTTAGATGGGGGACAACAACTTCTTGAGGTGAAATTTGTTTCAGTAAGTGACTGGAACTCTTACTGCAATTACTGTGTCCTGGACTATGCAGTTCTAAAGGTGAATGTAGTTGTTCACAGACCACTTCAGAAAACCAAGTTTGACGTTTTCCGTGGAAGTAGCGTGATTATAACTTCTGGCATCCTTGAACTTCATCAAGGTCAGTGGAATGGCTGCTACTTAGGCATGTAAGTCCACATGTAGTTGTGTACGGCTGTTGAGTTCAAATGCTTGTTTGTGTTTCAGAACACAGATGTACCTCAAAAATACTGTATTAAATACCAAAATATTTATTCATTTCCCAAGTTTAGCATTAACATAATCTAATAGTTAAGCTTATGATAAATATGTTATTGGGAAGTTTTCTTAAACAAAAATAGGTAGAAAAGAAGGCCTTCTGGCCCCAAAGCAGTTTTGGCTTTTTTTATTTTTTTTTTAACATTCAGTCTGCTGTATATTCCCACAGTGATAACTGATGTAAGAGGCCATTAATCCTGTCTTCAGAATCCAATGGCTGAAATAATGTATGTATTTTCTGTAGAAATTTTCATTGTTTCGAAAAAATGAGCAAGTGGCAACTGGCTGACACGAAAGACTGTCTGCCTCTTAGAGAGGCAGGAAAAACAGCCTGAGGGAAAGCATTAAAGGTATGTCTACACAGACTGGGCGCCCAGTTATGAATTCATCTGTGGCATGCCTGGCAAGGTACAAATTTCACATGCGTTTTAGATATGTTAACTACTAGTTAATTGACACTGTTAAAGACTTGTACAGCTTCTGACATAGAAGGTAGAACTTGACTTCAAAAGTGGAAGTAGATTTGTAAATTTTTATTTATTTAAATCTGTGAGTGACCATATGAACATTTTTAATTCATTCCAAGGCCAGGTCAGATTTTGTCACTGAAACTGGTATGAGGTAATGCATGCACACTTTTGCATAGGTTTGAAAGTAGTGATGCTTAATGACTGTTGCAAAGGTGCTGTGCAAAAACAGACTGCAACTGTATATATGTGGTTGTCTAGATGTCTTCACTGTACTGGAACATTTTTTTGTTTGTTTGTTTTTTTTGTTTAGGATGTAATTTGGACCATACTTGATGGGGTTTAATTTGGTCCATTGCCAGAACAGAAGTACATACTCTTTTGTGTTTGTTTATGCCTTTTTCCCTTTAGATCAAACTTAGTGATGTTGCACCTGCAGGATAAATGTGATCACAGAGCTGATGAAAACTTACTTTATGTATTTCTGGGGTGGTGTGTTGCAAGAAATGACAGCTTAGATTTTTGAAGTCTGTATGCCCCGAGTCAGTTTTCTTTAACCTTGACTGGTCCCCACAGTCAAACTCTTGTTCCTATAAAGTTTACCTCCTGCTCCTCTGCCTTCCCCGTGGCTTTTTGTTTGTCAGGCCGAGCCTTTCTTTTCTCTTGCCATACTGTGTTTGTCCTGTTTTCTATGTTTATTTTTCCCAACACTGCGAGAAATTGAGCGGAATTAGCTTCCTAGCTCCAGCAACCACTTGAAGGCATCAACTTCCTCAAGGTGCTGAATTAAGTTCATCAGGTGTAACAACCTTCCATTGATTTGGGGCTGTAAAGTATAGCTTGTGAATTATTGGAGTATTTCCACAGGATACCAGGTTGGTTTGCAAGTTGTACATAGATAGATACTGCATTTCATCATCAAAAATTCAACAGAATTTAATTGTAAATACCTCTAAGTTTGGGTGACCCATACCATTTTCTGTATTGATATTGAACAAAAAGTCTAATAAAGTGCTACAATTCATTAGTCTGGAATCTGAACTCGGACAAGTCAGAAATAGTGAAATTTTTCCCAGGTTTGTGATCATATGAATGAAGATTCTTTTTACGCCTGAATATTAATAATAGTAATTTTCTTCTAGATTCATGTACATATCATCCAGGTGTGCCAGTCTTTCATGATGCTCTCAAAGTAAGTATGCCACTTTTCTTTTGTCTTACATTTTTTTCGTACCTGTAAAACAGTATACTTGTATTTTCTTTTTAATTCCAATTCTTTCAGTGTTGTAGAAACTGGTGTTCAGTCTGTCGTGTTTGAACAACCCCATGAAATTTGAAAACCATTCTTACTCAAACCTGAGGAAGAAATTTAAAAACTATACTCACATGACCTAAATGCCATGCAAGTCTCTATGACACAGGTTTCCTTTTGATTGACTTCAGGTGTCTCAAGGGTTTAATTAAGTGCTCTGAATAGGTCTTTGGAGGCATTGAGAAGTGTCATACTCTTTCAGTTAATTAACCTGCTTGGAATTTTAACCAGCTGCTTGTGGTCCTAAGTGGCTAGAGCACTAATGTGTGCGTGACATTTGCCTACTGTAAAAAATAATTGTATTTTGTTAATCAGCCAAAAGAGAATGTTGGTTAAGTTGGGGCTGGTCACTCATGCCTCTGATGCAGCTGTCCAGGATTCCCGGGCTACATCTTCAGTAGTGAATTAAATATACTTGTGACTGGTTTCCAGTGCTTAGGCCAAAACTGCATAGCCCATATTTGTTATATTAAACTGTTTTACTACTTCAGGATCTACTGGATGCATCCAAAGTGTCTACAGGGAATTATTTGAGATAGAACTGCCAAAACAGTTCTGGAAATCATTCTGACAATTTAATCGTGTATGGTCAGAAATCCAGTGTCCAGAAATGGAGCCTGACACTGTTTATTGTATTAATACAGATACAGCCTAAGTGACTTTTCTTAGTACACCAAAGTACTATTTTAACCTAGCTTTGGGGAAGGCATTTTTTCTTGGTATTTCGGAAGGGCTTTTACTGGCAGTGCACCTCATCCCTCTCCCATAATGTGGTGTCTTATATGTATGCTTGTGCGTATGTGCTGGGTAGCATGTTTTCTGTCAGCTGTTGCTCATACTGCAGTACATATGCAATCGTGTGCCTCTGGAAAATTGCAACAGATGCTGTTAGATCAAATGCAATACAGTTATTTAGACTATGGCAATTTTTTTTAAACAAAATTCTAATTGTACTTATAAAACAGTACGTAAAACTTCTACCTAATTTTAAAGACAAAAATTAAGTTACCTTAAAAACTTGTGTTTACTTCCTCTTACATATGCACCATTTTCAGAACAAGTACTACTTTCCTCCTTCTCCTTATCCTATCTCTTGGCCTAATTTATCATAATTTTGTACAAGTAGTTTTCTTCCTGCTATGAATTCTAGATAATCAAGGCAGGCAGGGTGAACGTTTTGTGTCCTCAACTGTGGAAAAAGTTAATATTTTGAGGATATTTTAGAACCACCTACCTAAGCCCCATTGTGTGGCACTGCTTAAGCTCTCAAAGCAGCGGTGTATTTATTAGTCAGACTGTTACCCTTAATAAGGTTCTTTGGGTTCTAAGATACATTATTCACAGTGGCAAGATTATTTTCTCCAGAATTTGATTTCTGTTTTTTATATAAAAAGTGCCCTCAACTAATGTGGTTGGATAGATGGCTATGCAATGCAGATGTCCAGCTTTGTGGTGGGAAATAAACAGTTGAAAATCTTGACTAGTGCTCGAGGGGGAATATATCCTCATCATTTTAGGAAGGGGGCCTGTAAATTCTGCCACAGGTGAGCCTAGTCTGGGGTCTAGTGTTTCTTTGTTTGCTTTCATGTTACTTTATGAGATAAAGTAACATTTCTGTTTTCTATTGTACAGAGTTGGCACCTCACTTGTCATGGAAATAGTGTCTCATGTTTAATGAACTTTCTGATTAAGGCAGTATGAGAGAACCAAAAATGGCAGCTGTAACAGGGTTCCCTGTCTTTTAAAAATGCAGATGATGATGATATTGTCCAAAGAAGGAAAGAAAATAATCTCTAATTGTGTTGTGCTGCGTCTTGTAAAGGAATATAATGAGTCTTTTGCTTTTTATCAGCTGTTGCCAAGTAAGGTACCCACGCTTGTTTTGTTTTTATTCCAAAATGTTTGTAGGGCTGGTCATGCTGTAAGAGAAGAACAACAGACTTTTCTGACTTCTTAAGCATTGTGGTATGTATTCATTATTATTTACAGTTTTTATACCTTTCATATGACAGTGATAAATATCAAATAGTGCATGTGCTTACGTGCTTAAAATTTGTGTGCTTCTGTTACAATTGTCTTAAATCTTGCATGCAGTAATTTTCTTGATATAATGGTGAAGTTGAGTCTCATTTTCAAGCTTTAATGATTACAAAACCTATCTATCAAAACCTATCTAGACACTTGTTAACAATGAAGGAAGATTAATATTTTTTGTTACTCGGCTTGATTATGGAAAGTATGCATTTTTCTTTACATCCAAATTAAGATATTTTCCACTTCAGTTATAGTATTTTCTTTGCTAAGTAGGCTAAAGGTAAACATGAGGCTGAGGAAATAAATCAAGAAAACTTGTTGCTGGTTTTGGTTTTATTTTTTTTCAGCTGTGCAAACAAATTACACTACATACATATATAAACATATGCTTTTCATAATAGGGCTGTACAAAGGGTCTCCATAACAGCGAGAAACCTCCTGAGCCTGTTAAACCAGAAGTCAAAACTACCTCTGAACGAAAGGAGCTCGCTGAACTGAAGCCCAGATTTCAAGAACATATAATTCAGGCACCAAAACCATTGGAAACAATTAAAAGGCCAAGGTACAGTATACAAAACCCAAGTTTTGCCAAATTTGTCGTCAGTTGTCCAAGTTAAAGCTGGTTTGGTTATTCAGTGTTACGTATTTTATATAGTGTAAAAATTGCCAATTTAACTTGAAAAGAGCTTGTGTTTGTTAGCAGTGATGGTATCTTAAACTCCAAAATCAAATAAAAGAATTACAGTTAGGAGAAGGTAGTACTGGATCTTTTAGCAACTAGCTTAACAGGAAACAAAAACTGCAAAGTCTCATAGCTTAGAATGCCACTAGCAGTTGTGTTTAATGAAACAGCCATAAAAGATAATTTTAGGGTGCCCGTAGTTAGATTCCTTAATCTCTCTGATTTACTTTTATTGTTACAGAGTATTTGGGATTTCATGTAGAAAGACAAGACTGCCTCATAAATTTCTAGTCTGTTTTTCCATAAGCAGTAAGAACTTGATTTGCAAGTCTTGTATGTTTATTTACTATTGTAAGGGAGGTTGGAAGAGTCTTACATCAAGATTAAAAGTTAATGCTTTGTTGTCTTTTGTAAATTACTTATTTTTCATGAAGTTGACATTGAATATATGGTCGTTATTTTAGCCCAGATGAACCGATGACAAACTTGCAGCTGAAAGTGTCAGCTTCCCTGAAGCAAGCACTAGATAAACTGAAACTGTCATCAGAAAATGAAGAGAAAAAAGGTAAGGATATAGGGAGGTTAAGTAGGTATACGATGCTAATTGTTACACAAATAAATGAAGTGCTATTTTTGTTGTTGTTTCTCAAGTCATTATTTCATGTAATTATGTTGTTTTTAATAATCTGGGAAATACCTTCCAGGTTAGGGAGTAATAATAGAAGTTTAAATATGAGCAACGTGGAGACTTGGGTGTTAGGAGCAGTATGTTGCCATTAAAATTATTTGAACTGCCTGTTTTGTAAGATTTCTTGGTTAGAATGGACATGATGGGAACATCCACTTCTGAATATATGAATGAAAGTCTTCCCAAGAAATGAGAACGTCATTGCAAGCACAATGTCATATAAAGCCTAGTTGAAATTTTTCTGAAGACCTTTTTTTCCTCCTTCATCTGTTTTTCCTCTTCTTTCTTCTTACAGTTGCTTTGGAATTTGGTTCCAGACTACACTGCTCCTTAGAAATACTCTCTGATTTCTTTTTTGGCTATTTTATACTCTTTTGTTCTTCTGCCAAAACTGTCATTTAGCTCTTCTTTCTACCTGGTGTCCAGATTCCTTGTGTATATTTATAGACAACAGTTGGAGCCTTTTGCATTCTTAGGTTTACAAAACCAAACGAGATGAGTGATTGTTCTCTCCCGCTACGATTGTGATAATCCTCTTTATCGTTCTTTTTTTTGCCCTACCTAATAGAGTGTACAGGTATAGAACCTAAAATCTGATGATACAACCGGTGATACAGTTTTTGGAATGTTTGACTAATTTCTGTTTCTTTGTACCTTTCTGGCAGACTTCATTGCCAGGCAGAAAATAGACAGCTTGTGAAGGGTTTTTTTTCTGATCTACTCCTTAGTACTTTTAAATTCTTAATACAAGTAAAATATTTAGTACATTACGCAATTCAGTTGCTATTTTCTATAATACGATTCTGTTTACAGAGGAAGACAGTGATGAAATCAAGATTGGGACAGCATGTAAAAATGCAGGCTGTTCAAAAGTAAGTGATTCAGTTCCACTCTTAAACTCAGCTGCTAAACTACTAAGTGCACAGTTTTGTTTTCCTTTCTTGGATGTTTTTTCATGTACTTCAAATTGATTTGGAAATGCTACAATGTCCATCAGGCTTAACAAATGCATATATTTTGATAGCACCCTTTGATATGGACAAATGTGGGCTGTTTTGTATTATGCATGCAGTAATTCCAAGATTACCTTTTTCTAAGCCTGTTCTGAGCTTCTAGTTAGTAATCTTGCCAAACCCATGATGTGCTTCAACTTAAAATCTTAAATATGATATTGGTGAGGGGTGTCTTACTGATAACACTTGAATTGTTCTTGATAATCTGTGTGTAGATCAGAAGCATCTGCAGATCTTACCAACTAATGATCCTGACAGAAGAATTCACAATGTTTTAACACTTTAAACATCAAAATTAGTTTTTATATTATAGTCATTTAAACACAGGGTTTTTTTTTTACACTGATGTCCTTGTATTGTACAGAACAGGACAGTAGAGTTTAAATAGGTATTTCACTGGAGATCTGAGAGATTTTGTGTTTTCTACTGAAACCCTGGTGGAAGGAGAATTTATAGCAGTCTCTTGTTTATGTTAGGGAGAACTGATCAGATAGTGGCAGTGTTGTATATTGTTTAATTTGCTTCCATTTGAGAATCCATGTGTTTTATGAATGAGAAATTTAATTTATTTTCCAGTTAAGTACTTGTTTTCTCCAAATATCCAGAGTGTTTTTAAAGACAAATATCTCTGAGGATCTAAAGTGACCTTTATGAGCACAGATCATGTCACCATTGATGTAAGGCATTGAACCAGTACTACATATAGCTTGTTAGGAGTGCCAGGAAACCCTATGTGAACGAAGGCTGAATGGTTAATTTGAAAAGCTAGGGCAAGACGTTAGATCTAGATGATTTACTCAAAAACTATTTAGTACTTTTGTTCAGTGTTTCTGTTGTGATTTGTGGTTGGTTTTTGTTTTTTTTTTCTTTTCCCTTTGCTCCACATCCTGTAGCAGTAATAGACTTTAAATGCTTTGTTTTACTAGACGTACGAAGGACCACACAGCACAGAAGAAGTATGTACATACCATTCTGGTGTACCTATATTCCATGAAGGGTTAGTATTCAGTTAATATATATATTTTATTTTTTTTTAATAAGTCTTATTACGTGTTCCTGCTTTCTTTTTAGGTGTTGTCTTGTTTTCATTCTGTATTTCTTCTTCAGTGCAAAATGGCAATGCTTGAAGAGGGTATACTAAATTAACATTAATATCGCATAAAGGAAAGATATTAAGTGTTCACAGTAAATAGTGTCCTAAATACTGTTTAATTACTTTGCAAACTTTCAAGGATGAAGTATTGGAGCTGTTGTAAAAGAAAAACATCTGACTTCAATACATTTTTAGCTCAAGAAGGCTGCACAAAAGGAACACATGTGTGGACTAAAAAAGATGCGGTAAGTAGCTCTGATTCATTCTGAACCTGGCCATTCTGAACTTTGAATGCTGAAATGTAGTTAGTAGCCTGATTGAGTTACTAGTGTAGTTGAGCTGTTACAGATCACTACCTCTGAAATAATATGGAGGATATTATGCACAGCATGACAACAGGGAGAGGGAGTTGGAAGTTATCTGTGGAAGAAGTTTACTTGTAATAGAGTATAACCTGTCTTTTTAGTGATAAGTATAGTATCGCTGTACTGATTTTTGGCAAATTTGGAAAAAAAAAAAGCAGTCTTTTCTGCTTTGTTAGTTAAGAAAGGCTACAGTATTCCATATAGAATAAGCTACTTTAAAATAAGATTATTAGAAGCCTTTCCTCTCCCAAAGACCATGAAGAGAGTGGCCCTACAAGTTCTGTAGTAAAGTAACTAAACTTCCAGTTTCATACAGAGTATGTTGTGTTGTTGCTTCCGCAGGGATAGCAGGGGAGATAAGTTTGATGAGGTTCCCTGGGTGGG
The DNA here is from genome assembly GCA_024336885.1 of Actenoides hombroni. Taxonomy (NCBI): domain Eukaryota; kingdom Metazoa; phylum Chordata; class Aves; order Coraciiformes; family Alcedinidae; genus Actenoides; species Actenoides hombroni. The sequence continues at coordinate 2,114,796 of WUAM01000311.1, forward strand.
GTGCAAGGATAGAAGAGTCTCTTTCTGTCTAATTTGGACTGTTTATTTTTCTGGTTTGAGTCTAACAGTGTTTTTCCTTGAATAGCAGTATAAAAAATACACAGAGAGCATGTGTTTAGTTTGTACGTATTTCATTGCAATGTTGGGAACAAACTGCAGAATTACAAGGTGAAAAATACTTCTATTCAAGGTTTAAAAAGATTCTTAAAGAATGTTATAGAACATAAGTGGAATTGAGCACTTTATTCTAAAACATTAGCTGGCCACATGTTGGATGCAGATGAAGACAAAATTCTTGTTACAAATTTATTATCTGTTGCTGATGCAAAATGGGTTTGACACTGTAACATTTAACAGAAGAAAGAAAGACAGTAAGAAGAAAGATAGTGTAGTTCTCTTAACTCATTCTGCAACAATTACTTCACAAGTCCTTTAGTTTCTTTAAGTAATAGAGTTACTGCTTGCTTTGAATATTTATGTGTTTAAGAATGATTTTCAAATACAAAAAGGAGGGATATAAAAAAGTGAAACAACTGAAGTTGTGAGCCTAAAGCAAGAAAATATAATTGTAAAGAATTTACCGAGATGTTAAGAAACTATGTGTATATTAAATATGGGTATATTGAGATGGTGGGCTTTAGCTAACAGGGTTTTTGTGGCTTTATCATTTTGTTGTTATTTTGGGGTTGACTTTTTTACTGTTTATTTTTCCTGCATCAGAGAACACAGGGTAATAGTCAATACTTTTTTTGTAGCAATGTGAAAGTTTATTGGAGTCATGGCTTTCCTTTTCTTTGTTTAGTTCCTATCTACAGTGTGCTATATAACTGTGGTCTTGGAAAGGAAGTTAATTGTATTAACTTTTTTTTTTTGTTGGTTGTTTACTGTGTGGGTATTTTTAAGTGTTTACCTTTTTTTCTTAGTGTTGGGTTGTTTGTTTTTGGTTTTTTTTTCTGTTGCAATGTCCCAGTTTCTGACTATAGTCTCTGTCATACGCATTGGTCTTCTCACTTCTAATTTTTGTCAGGGCCCAGTAGCTTAAATATTTAGTAAAAAGAGATGTAAGTGGAGTCTTGCAGTCTCCTGTGAGCACAAAGTACAGTCCTCTATTAACTATGCATATTGGCTATTAACATAGTACTGGGCTTTTATCCTGATTAGTCTTGTAAAAATACTCCTGTACCTTCTTCCTTATATAGAGCAAGAAAGTAGTTCCATGCAGGCATGATTGGCACCAGACTGGAGGAGAAGTGACTATTTCTGTATATGCTAAAAACTCTGTTCCTGATCTGAGCTATGTAGAAGCAAATAGCACAATGGTGAGTATCTACCTTAAGATGTAATTCTGTGACAATCTGGCTTCTACTTTATGTACCATGCAGAGGTAGCATAAGAATCTTTTCTGAGTAATGACCTTTTCTTGTTTTGTTAAAGTACGTATAGCCTTTTTTTGCCTTCTGTTTGGACAGTTGTTCTTTAATGTGGGGTTTTTGGTTTTGTATAATATGTAAAAGAAATGAAATAATCTTTCTTTTGACTTCTGCAATTAAAAACCAAGTTTGATGGATTTGCATCACCGTATGTGTAAATAATTCCAGATTCATAATTTACTTGTATTTGGGTTAATGTAATTTAATTTTGTTCCTCAGAGTATGCAGTTTTACAGCTATTACTATTAAACAAATGTTAAAATGCTTCTCTGAATTTGTCATTACGCATTTGGAGAAAATCGTGCAATTTCAGGATATATATATGGCCACTATTGACTATGACACTTAATCAGAATCTATTAGGATAGATTTTCCCTTCTATGTCTGGGGGGCAATTTGATCACTTTGCTTTTTCTAGGATCTGAGTCCTAGTGTGGTGTTTTGCTTAAACATACTTGAGGTGCCAAATGTTTTATTAGCCTGACAAAAATTTCTGTTATTTTTCCTCCTAAGTTAAATATCCATATTGTCTTTGAAGGAGAAAAGGAATTTCATCACAGCGTGAAATTATGGGGAGTAAGTATAATTTCACTATTTAAAAAAAAAACAACACGAAAAAACACAAACCCTCATCTTCCCCTTTTCCTAAACATCTTGGTTTTCCTCATTACTTTGCTTATTGAAATTTGGTCGCACATCATTCAGTAATTACATTTAAATCTGAATCTAATGCTCGGTCAGGTATGACACCATAGTTAACACTGCTTTGAACAGAAGGTGACCTTCTGAGGTCATTTCCAATCCCAACACCATGATAGTGGTGTTGCACAAAACCTTTGGCACTATGTAGTTGCATGCTTACGTCTGTTTGTGGCCAGCAGGACTAGGGAGATGATCATCCCCCTGGACTCAGCACTGGTGAGGCCACACCTTGAATGTGCAGTTCTGGGCCCCACACTCTAAGAAGGACATAGAAGTGCTGGAGAGTGTCCAGAAAAGGGCAACGAAGCTCATGAAGGACGTAGAGCACAAGTCCTGTGAGGAGTGGCTGAGGGAACTGGGGTTGTTTAGTCTGGAGAAAAAGCAGCTGAGGGGAGAACTTACCGCTCTCTACAGCTGCCTGAATGGAGATTGGAGCGAGGACGGGGACAGCCTCTTCTCCCTGGTGGCATGTGACAGGACCAGAGGGAATGGATGCAAACTGCTCCAGGGGAGGTTTAGGCTGGGTATTAGGAAACATTTCTTCACCAATATGGTTCTCAAACATTGGAATGGTGTGCCTGGGGCAGTGGTGGAGTCACCATCCCTGGAGGCATTTAAATGGCGTGTGGACCTGCAGCTCAGGGCTATGGTTTAGTGGTGAGCTTGCAGTGTGAGCTCAAAGGTTGGACTGGATGATCTTGAAGGTCTCTTCCAACCAAAGGCATTCTGTGATTCTGTGTGTTAGACCAATGTATATTATGTATGCATAGGCTTATGTTCACAGCTTGGGAATGGGAAAGGGATGACTTTCCTAGATAAGAGGGAAGTCCCATTTACCTAAACATCTAAATTTCATGTACTACTGAAATTTAGTGATAAGGTACTCTTCCTAACTTCATTTCCATATATCTAGCAGTCTGTGTCTTAAATTGAAGTGTGAAATATGTTTTCTGTTCCAGGTAATTGATGTCAAGAGGAGTTATGTGAACATGACAGCTATGAAGATCGAGCTTACTATGAGAAAAGCAGAGCCCCTGTTATGGGCAAGTCTTGAATTACCAGTATCCAACACAGAAGAAAAAAAAGAGAATGCAGATCAATAATGGTTCCAAGAGACAAGTTATTTCCCCATGATGAAGTGGTGACTTGCTACTGTCATCAAATATTTAACTTTTATAACGATTCATAGGGGTTTTTATGCTAGATCATATGTTCTATTCTAGAAAGAAATTTGACGCACAGTAAATGGGGGTGTAAACTTGAAGGATAATAGCTATTGCTGCTCTTGCTCTCATGAGTATATTTATTCTAGCCAGAGTGTCTCCATGGGAATTTAGAGTAAAAGAGCTATTGGCCTTTGCTTACACTGCACCTACCATGCACTGACTATCCAAACAGGTGTGTTCTCTGTCCACTCTGTGTGTTAATTTTTCAAGTGTTCAGTTTAAACTGGATCTACTGGGTAGCATATGTTCAGTTCATCACTGTTCATTATGAAGCATACAGTAATACAGACATAAAAATCTGAGTTTAGGAAGTGCTTAGCACACAATTCTACATCTCGAACAAGAAGGTGCATAAATATGAAAGAACACTTATAGACTTGCATTTTTGTCTTTTGAAACAAAGGTTTGTTTCAACACTTGTTGGCTCTGTAGGGATGGAATAAACAGTATTTTGCTAAGGATATCAATACTTGCTGACTCTTTTGCTGTCTTTCATGTATAAAAGCAGGAGATGAGATTAAAATAAAAACAAAGTTGCCAAGAGGGGATTGATTTTATTTTTTTTTTAAACACCTGTACCTTTGGTATTTCAATTGTTAAATGTGGAAGTGAATGGGCAGTGAATGGCTGAATAATTTCACATTTTGGCTAAATATACAGACAGCAGACTGCTATAACATTGCCATGGTGCTGTATATATTTGACAGTCTTCAGAATGTCTGTTTTGTCCTGTTCTGCAATATTCAAAATGATGACTCTTTTTTTTCCAAGTAGGTGGATATGTATATGGAGAGAATCCAGCACACTGTAGGTGTCTCAGGAAGATTACTTCCTGTAGATAGGCGTAGCTCTTGTTTCTGAGGATGATAATGTAAGAACAAAATTGTTCTACAGGACAAATGTCAACAGAAACAAGCAACAAGCTTTGCAGTGTCTCTCTCAGATAATAATTTTACCTTTCAATTTAAACTATTTAAAAAGTTTTCTTTCTTTTGAGCAGCATAAGCAAAACACTGTCATTAGAAACCAAGACCACCTCTTTGTTTTCAGTTCTCCATCAGTAAAGATTTGTGGCTGAAAACAGGGCAGTTTTAAAGGCGAGACTTCCCTACGCAACAACACGTGCAGTAATGTTACTTTCTGCTTTACATAGTTTCTTAGTTTTGGGTTGCAGCTGAAAGAAAAAGAGTGGTTTTGTATAGAAGTCATGCAAAATGTACACCGTTATTTACTGTGCCAAAACGTAGAGATGTAAACAAGCAGTCCTGTGGACTGTTGAAATGGCTGAATGCTCACCTACCTACCTTGGCAGACCGGGAATAACGCCAAGAGAAACACCAAATGTAGTAAAAGCATTCAGAAGGTAAATACGGATTTCTGAGAATTTCTCTTGGGCTTAGGGTTCTGTCTAGCAGTACTTGAAATCCCACTTCATGCTTAAAGTAGTAGGAAATAGATTACCAAAGAAACCATCCCCAAACACCAAGGAAGTAACACCTGTGCTGTATATATGAAATTTCTTTTGGGGTTTCTTTACTTTCAAGATCCTGTTTCCTTGTAGGTTTGGAGGGAGTGTGGTTGCCTACTCCCTTTGGCCCCTAATAAAAGTTCCAGCTCTAAGTTCTACCTGACAACCTGAAAGATTCTATTAACCTCTAATAATGCCTGTCTATCTACATGTATGTGTAAATACCCTAAATATCTTATGTTCTCCACTTTTTTAACACATTTTCAATTCATTTCCATCCTCACATGCAGGAGGTTTACACCATATAAACCCCATTTTAACGAACAACAAGGGAAACTGCATTTCTGTTTCTGTTGTTAAGCAAGTCATATTCTCCTCTAGGGTACTAAATGCTAAAGGGAGAGAAATGTGGATGAATGGACCTTCTGCTGTTAATGCTGCGGCTTTGGGACCCCCTGACTATTTGTTATACTCTTTCAAACTACCTTCTGCTGGTAGCTGAGTCAACTTGGCTGTAAGTAGAAGAAAACTCTTGTAAACATGGCCTCAGTTTTGCTTTTTATTCATTCCACCTACTCTTTTCCTGCTGTTGATACTTTCAGCACAAAATTAAAAATACTTCATGAGTTCCCATAATGACTTTCCCCATCAGTAGTGATAAAGCCACTATTAAAATTCACCTGTCTAAAACAATAAAGACAAAAAAACCCCAACAAACAAACCGAAGACAGAAACCAGAAAACAAAACCAACACACAAAACCCACAAAAATCCCATACAGATTTGGTCAGATAAGAATGTATAGGTTTTACAACTAATAGCCTCGTTTGCTATAGCCTCTGATGGTTTTCAGAATAAGAGGATAATTCTTCAGGTGGTATAGACCATATATATAGGTATAGGTAAGTATCTTGCTTAACTGCATTAATTCTCAGCAGCTTTTTATAACCCTATGCCTGCATCCATCATCAAGCTGCAAAAGCTGTATCGCCTACTGAATTTGAGTGGTTCGAGCAGTTGCTTGGAACCGGCTTCAACACATCCATGTCCAGTCCTGGTATTTCGCGAAATGACATCTTGCTGTGGGCAGTGGTAGCTGACACTTCAACGGAATATTCGTTTGGCTGTAACTTTTACTAATAAAAGTGGAGAGAAGGTGAAACCAACTGTGGTGCACCGAACCAATCACAAAGCTTTCTGAAAAGTGGGGTCTGAAAAAAAAGAGCTGGGTTGCTTTTGATCACACAGACTTTCACCTGCCTGACAACAGTGGAACTGAATCACAAACAAGTATGTCCTGGAATACTTGCTGTTAAATTTACCCTTTTTTGTTCGTGTTTTCAGAAGTCGTGCTGTAGTTAACAAGTTGGTTAACTTGATGCAGCCTAGATATCTTTTTATAATTAATGAGTCTTTAAAAGCTGTGGTGTGTTTCCATATGGGTTTACACGTTACACCTGTGGACAGCATATTGCATGGCTCAGAACTCACTGTCCAGGTGCATATAAAACTTTTCCTTCACAATCCCCTTTCAATATGGAGAAAGGTGTGGGTATGCAAGTTTGTGACAGAAATCTTAATCTTTTCCCTCATACATAAGCCAGTTTTCCTACATAGCATTGCATATTATATCTGTAATAACATTTCTTGGAGGAGCTGGAATTTAATGTTAATGTAGTGTTAAGTGCTGGGCTGTTCAGCTACTCTGACTCTAATGTTTTACATGGCATTGCTGTAACTTGACAAAGAAACATCTTCCACTGGATGATCTTCTGGAGCATGTACACTATCAAGTCACCATTTCAGTAGTTTAGAGATTAGTGTTACTGGGAACTTTGCCTTGACAAAAAATGGACTTAGCAATGCATTTTTGTGCTTGCATTCTCTAAACACGCATGAGTGTACGTTAAATGCTGTATCTGCTGACCGCTGGTCTTTCCAATTGATACTAAATTTTTTTTCAATCCCTCTTCAGGAATGAGATCCTTTTTAAAGTGATGAGTTATGTGTCTGGAAGAAGGCCAGGTTGGATGGGGCTCTGGAGTAACCTGATCTAGTGGAAGGTGTCCTCACCCATGGTGGAGGTGTTGGTACTAGAGCATCTTTAAGGTCCCTTCCAAACTAAACTATCCTATGGTGCTGTTTTAAGGTGGTAATAATTTTGCCATTACAAGAGTCTTGAATTACAGTTGAAGGCGGGAGGTGACTTTTTGCATGATTGTTTGCTTCTTTACATTCATAAAACTTAGATGCAGAAGTTAATCTCATGCCTTTATGCTCTAGGTTTTTTCTAAGTATATTCAATAAAATTCTTATTACATGCTGCTTTCATTTAGTTGTGGAGTTTTCTTTTACTTTTTTTTACACTTTTTTTTTTTTCTTCTTTCCTTTGGATTTGCAACGCATTTGTTGAAATAAAATCTCAGTGGGCATTTTCCACAGGTCAGTCTGTAGGAGGGAAACTGTGTGACAAATGTATTTTTCCTCACCTGTTGGTTTCTTTCTTTGCCTGTTGATTTCTAACACAACAGCCCAGACAAGACAGGTAAGTTTCTCAGCGATTTGAGTAAGTGTGGCCACTCAGATGCAACAGTGCAACAAGTCCAACTGTGAATATGCCAGAGCACCAAAACTTCTCATATCAGAGTGTTTTATCCTTTTCTCCCAGATCTTTGAAAAGGATTTTCTTGCTGCTATGTGAGCACAGTGGCATTGTTCAGCATTTCTCTTGCTGTTATTTCTCCTCAGTAATATTTTGCTTTAGGACACAGACAATTAAGTTTAGAGTGTTTATTATTGAGCCATTGTACTGACACACATTGTCTGGAGACTGCAGTGTGGCTGGGCTGCGGCCATGGGGCTGCTTCTCTTTGAGCTCATCTACCATGGCCCGGGACACCCAGGCACTAACTGAGCAGCTCTGCGAGCGGGTCTGCTGCACTGCTGCCTTTGGGACAAGTGGGGGAGCCGGGGTGTCCCTACCACCCTGGGGCTCACAGCTCTCACCTCTTCTTCCCCCTGAGGAGCAGGCAGGGGGGCTTTGCTAACATAGCCATTGGTCTGGCCCTGGCTAGGCATCACTTGGCGCAGCTGCTGATGCCAACCACTCAGGCACCTCTTGGGGCTTTGGAGCTTTATTTCCCTTCACTTTGTCTCTAGCCAAGTGTTTCCTTCATTTCTTACATTTGCCCTCCCAATTCTCCAGCAGGACCGGGGCTGAACATCAAGGGGATGTGGGCTGGGTTTGGGCAGGACTGGGCCTTGATATTGATTAAAATTTTGAAAGCTCTGGACCGTGGTGCGGTTGGCTGGAGGGCCAAGTGTGGAGGTCCTTCTCCTTGTCCTGATCATCCTCCTTCTCCTACCACCTCCTCAAAGAACATGCAGCCTGCAGACTGTGGGCTTCCTTTAGCCGCCACTCCTGATTTTCATGGGGCTGATAGTCCAGCCCCTCCTGAGCACCTCCCATCTGCCCATACTGGTCAGGGAAGGCCTTGGGAGGCTACTAGGTGTCAAAATGGGAATGTGCCTGCTCCATGGTACCACAACGGGGGACTCTGCCTGCCCCAGGAAGTCACAAAGTGGGGCTCTGCCTGCCAGGCTATGAAAGGGGTGGTGAGGGCCACATCAGTGGTGACACAAAGCATCATATCATCCTGCATTTGGTGGCTAGCAAAGGAAGCCATGGGGGGGACAAAAGTCAGGGACTCCCTGCTCTTTGGTCCACTGCCACATTGATGAGAACACAGCACAACCCTGAAGCAATTCCTAGGAAGGCAACCATGGAGGTTGCTGTGCTGGTGGTAAACCAGCTGCTCATCTCTAGGGAACAGAAGAAACTTACCATCTTCTGGGGTTTCTCATTTCTTGCAGTGCTCTCACCGACCACATCTGGAGGGCCAATGGGAACATTAGGCCATTCAGTGCACAACTGCTCGACTTTCAGCATGGTTGCTGTGGCTGGGAAGTTTTCTGGCTCCCCCAGTGCTGATGCCTGGAGACACGCTCCCACCCAACAAAACTTAAAAGGCCAGAGGACAAGCATGGGGGAGAGTGAAGACTCTTGACCAGTGGCTCCTTTGAGGGACACGAACACACCCCATCTTTGCAGCAGGCAGTGCCACCCCCAGCTCTCCCAGCCCATGAGGGGACATGTCAGGCCCTCTCAGGAGACACCTGAGCCTTGGCTTCAGGGCCTTTTTTCCTCTGTCAGCTGCGTACTTTCCTCTTGGATGACCTTAGCTAAAAGGATTCAGTTCAACTTTCCAGGAGAAAAGATGGAAAACCAGTGCTAAGCCCATGAGATCAGCAGAGCCAGAGCACTCACCCCTCCACCACCAGCCAGGCTGCGGTGCAGCATCTGGCCAAGGAGCTGGAGAAGTCCCCCCAGTGGGCACACCTAGAAGGAAAGAGCCAGAGAAGCTCCCATCATCTCCTGTGATCACCATTGGTAGCACTGGGTGGCAGAAGCAGTCAGGGGATGATGTAAGCAGAGGGCACCCACAGGCAGGGCTCTGTCCTCATGCCTGCCCAGTCCCCCAGCTGGATGACCCTTGGGCTTGGAGCTGGCAGCTCCCACCGGGGGAAAAGCCATGACATACCACCCGAGCCATCTGCTGCAGGCAGCATCCTGCCCTGCCCTGCCCTGCCCGCAGGTCCCCGCTACCAGGGGCCGGTCTCTGCTGGGCTGCTGCTGCTTCTGCCACTGCCAGGTTTCTCCGTGGGGCTGCTCCCACCCACTCCACCTCCCTGTCTGGCAAGGAAGCCCCACACAGCCGTCAGTTCACTGGCTTCCCCCCGGTGGAATGGGGAATAGAACTGGAAGGATAAAAGTGAGAAGGAAACTTGTGGGTTTAGATTTAAAAGAAAACAATAATAAAAAAGAAATTTAAAAAAATATTGAAAGGAAAAAAAAATTGCAACAAACAGAGAGAATAAATTAAAAGTCAAGATGGGGTCCAGTATGGCCTGGGTGGATGTGGACTCCCTGCTCTTCACCTTGTCTGCTTAGTGCCCAAGGACCTGCTCTTCGTTGGACTCTTTGAGAGAACTAGCAGGCTGGACAGGAAGCCCAGGAGCTTCACACAGGGCATGGCATCCAACATGGCCCTGGGGACCTTTTTCCTCCATCAGCTGCATACTTCCCTCTAGGAGGACCTTAACTGAGAAGAGTTGGTTCAGTTTCATGGGAATAAGAGACAGAAAACCACTGCTCAACCCGTGAGCTCAGGAGAGCCAGAGCACTCACCCCTGGAACTCCAGACAGGCTGCAGCGCAGCATCCAGCTGAGGAGCTGGAAAAGTCCTCCTGACGGGCACCTCTATGTTTGGCTACATAAATCGATATGACAAACTGAAGCACTGGCAAATGTTATAACAATTGTTTTATATGATTTAACAAGAATGACCCTTCACGATCGTTCAGCTTTGGATTGACTGTTTGTACACAAACATGGTGTTTGTGGATGTTTGAAACTGAATGATGGCAACTGTTCTGTTCATATTGCAAACGTAACTAAAATCTTGAAACAATGGCTTCATGCTATTTAGAAAGTAGCTAAATCAAATTGTGTATTAAGAGAGGGAATGGAAATTGGATGGTTGAATAAATATCCTCCCTAACAGGATGGTTTCAAAATCTATTACAGGCATTGAATTACCAGGTAATTCTCTTGTTCATAGGTATTAGTAGTTCAGAAGGCAAGTGACACTTGCCAAAGTCTAGAGTTCTGATAGGTCTCAGAGGGGGGAATTGATATCAATGCCCCAAAAAAGATTAGAAGTTTGGAAGATGTGGTTCGTTATAGATTGGAAGATATGGTTATTGATATATTTTAAGTTAGTTAAGGTCAGCATAGGAATAGCCTGCTTTGGCTTTTGCAGTTATGTACCTAGTAACATGCTTAGCAGTGTACTTTTAATTACAAACAGGATTTAGTCATCAGTGAGAGGGTACCTCTTTCTAGAACAAAGGCTATAGGAAGAATAATGAGTTGACCGACCAACTAGCCATAAAGAGTGGTTGTGGACTGCCATATCTAAGTGAAACTGGGTGAAAGGTAATTCCAGCAGGGGGAGATCATGACCACCAACTTGTGGACCACAGTCTTCAGTTATACCACGTCCTCAAAAGAACAAGGAAATAAGTAGTTAACAAAATAGAGCATGCGCCATGATTTACACAGCAAGCAAAGGTATTTTCACCAATCATATAGTTGAGTGACGGTGCCTATGTATGAGAAAGAGGAATATGTTTGAGATATTGTGTATAAATAACTGATGGTTTCAGGTATTGGTGTGCTGGTTTTGACCCAGCACCCATGACTGTGCGCTTAGCATGTTGTCCTAAAACTGGATTCTTTACCCAGTGTGCAAAACCCAATCCACACACAAAGAGGAAATATATCAAGTTTATTACAATCTTGTACATTCTGCCAGGCTGTCGGATCTACTCGCCGACAGTGATTCCAAGCTGGACAGGGAGCCCAGGTGCTCCATGCTGGGCTCTTCCACTGGCTCCTTCACACCCTCACTGGACCGAGAGTCAATGACAACTGTTTCCAGGTCATCTGGATCTCCGAAGTAGTCCCTGTGAAGAGAGGAGGCTGCTGAGGCCCTCAGCTGCGGATGGGACAGAGGGACTGTCCTCCCCAGCACAGTCCAGGGCTGGCCAGGCTCATGCCACCTGCTCCTGTCCAGGCCAAGGCCATTGGTGCCAACACTGGCTCCAGGCTGAACATGTTCCCAAGAAGGCAGCCCAGGAGGTCATAGGCCAGCTAGAGCATCTGACAGCAGCAGAAACCTCAGCAGAGCTATTTGGCCGGACACTAACTTGCCACTCCACAGCCATCTGACTACAGAAATGCTCCGTGGCTACACGCAGCCACCACAGAAAGCCGTGGGGGGACAAAAATCAAAGACTCACTGTCTTACATACCTGATACACCAGTTCAGGACACAGTCACAGACTAACAGGAGTATCACAGCAACCACGACCACTACTACGCAGAGAATATGCCTTCGCTTGTCTTCAGAAGGAAAGGCACTTGCAGAGGTCTGGGGATTGGCAGTGGTTCCAGTGCTCTGGAGATTCTTGATGTTTCTGCTCAACTGCTGGTTCTCAACCACATCTGCAGGAGCAATGGCAACATTAGTCCATCCTGTGCGCCACTGCACAGAAAACACAGGGAGCCCAGGAGAGAAGTGCTCCTGTGGCAAAACAGAAGGGACTTTCCTAGGTGGGAGTGGACTCCCTGGAGCTGACACCAGCTCTGACCTCAAGCCCAACAAGTCCTGGCTCAACAGCCAGCACCAGGAGCAGCTCAGGTTCCAGAGGACACAAGGAGCTTTGAAAGGTCCTGAGACCCACGTCACGTCACTAAGCTCAACCCTCTCCTGCTTTGCTCTTCTCCATGTCTGTGCATTGGCAACATGAGGAGCCATTTGTGCTTCACACAGAAAGGAGGTGAACAAGGAAATGCTTCTTCCTTCCCCTGACTTCCCGCTGGGATTGCTCTCAGATTCACTGGGTTTGCTTTCAGACTGGGGTCATCAATAGGGCAAGAAGTCAGGAAGCCATCAAGCAGATCTTCAGGAAAATTGCACCTGCCACTCTCAGTGTTTATCCTCTCTAGGAAAGCTACAAGGAAAGGGCCCTTGAGAACTTACCTTCTGGATGCTTCAAGGGCTCCAAACCAACCCCCAGCTGAGAAGCTGGAGATCCACGGCCACCACCCTCACCTAGAAGCAAGCACAGACGAGCAAGGTTTTGTTGCATGTTGGGAACCACCTCTGCCCTAGTGAACTGCAGGTGCGGGAAGGGGGCCAGGAAACCAGGGGTGAGCCAGATGTAGTTGGAGGTTGGCAAAGCTACAGAGTGTCCTGGGGACCTCTTGGCAACCCCTTGTGGAGCATAGGATGGAAGAACCCAGGGCCCCTGGGGGCTTTCTGGCTGGGAGGGCTCTCACACGCACACACAGTGGAAGCTCTGGCTGAAGCACCGCAGGAGAAACCAGCCTCCATGCTTCCTGGTGAGAAGGGCTCACTGGCCAGGAATGGCAGCACCAGCACTGCTCACTCACCTGCTCTCCATGCTCGCCTTGGAGCAGCCTGGACAGGCCTGACCTGTGGGAGCACCAAGAGGAGGAGGAGGAGGAGGAAGACGTGGCAGACGAGGGCCATGGCCCTTGCACTTCTACCACACTACTGCTGCTGCTGCTGCTGCTGCTACCACCACTGTGGTGGCTGCTGCTGCTGCTGCTGCTGCAGTGAGATCTGGGGGATGAGTGGTGACTATTTATAGCTGAAGAGTCACCATGGGGTTCTGTGATGTCTTGGTCCTACTATGACCTCATGGCCCCATTGTGACCTCATACCCTGCTGCGACCTCACGCCTGGCTTCTCAAGTAGTCTGTGCATTCCTCACACTGCATGGAATGCTGACAAAGCTGGGAGGGATCTCACAGTATTTCACAGCAGTTTCTGAAAGACACAGACAGAAATCTCCCTCTGATTCTCTTTTGGAATCTCAAACCTCATCAGTCGATCACTAACAGCCTCTAACAGTTTTTTTTTCTATTGCAGTGTCCCAGTTTCTGACTGTAATCTCTGTCATGGGCATTGGTCTTCTCGCTTCTAATTTTTGTCAGGGCCCAGTAGCTTAAATATTTAGCAAAATTTAGTAAAAAGAGATGTAAGTGGAGTCTTGCAGTCTCCTGTGAGCACAAAGTACAGTCCTTTATTAACTATGCTTATTGGCTATTAAAATAGTACTGGGCTTTTATCCTGATTAGTCTTGTAAAAATACTGCTGAATGCAGTTCTAAGTCTTTTTTTTCTGTACCATTTTCCTTCTATAGAGCAAGAAAGTAGTTCCATGCAGGCACGATTGGCACCAGACAAGAGGAGAAGTGACTATTTCTCTATAAGCTAAAAACTCTGTCCCTGACCTCAGCTATGGAGAAGCAAATAGCACAATGGTGAGTATCTACCTTAAGATGTAATTCTGTGACAATCTGGCTTCTACTTTATATACAATGCATAGGTAGCATAAGAATGTTTTTTGAGTAATGGCTTTATTTTGTTCAAGTATGCATAGCCTTTTTTTCCCTTCTGTTTGGACAGTTGTTCCTTAATGTGGAGGTTTTGTTTTTACATAATATGTAAAATAAAAAAATCTTTCTTTTGACTTCTGCATTTAAAATCCAAGTGTGACAGATTTGCATCAACATGTGTGTAAATAATTCCAGATTCATAATTTACTTGTATTTGGGTTAATGTAATTTAATTTTGTTCCTCAGAGTATGCAGGATCTGGGGCTGTTTAGCCTTGAGAAAAGAAGGCTGAGGGGAGACCTTATTGCCCTCTACAACTACCTGAAGGGAAGGTGTAGCAAGAGTTGGTCTGTTCTCCCTGGTGACAAGGGACAGAACAAGAGGAAACGGCCTGAAGTTGAACCAGGAGAGGTTCAGGCTGGATATTAGGAAGCATTTCTTTACTGAGAGGGTTGTCAGGCATTGGAATGGGCTGCCCAGGGAGGTGGTGGAGTCACCATCCCTGGAAGCATTTAAGAGGCAGTTAGATGTTGTGCTCAGGGACATGGTTTAGTGGGTTTTGATAGGGCCAGGAATAAGGTTGGACTTGATGATCTTGAAGGTCTCTTCCAGACGAAACTATTCTATGATTGCCAACTATGTTTTCTTATTTTCTGTTAATTAGTTGTGTCCCCCTTTGGAACAACTGGTCCCTCAATCAGAACAGCTGCACAGTTTGGATGAAAAGCCACCCACAAATGTATTCCAACAGGACCTGTAGTAATTAAACCAAAATAATTAAGACATTCATGAGTGGCACATGAAATTTATGGAAACTGGCAACAATTTTTTTTTTGTGCAGGCTCACGTCACAGTGGGCTGGAAGCCAGAGCTGCTGCATGCATGTGTGTGTGTGTGTGGAGAGCTCACTTCTTTGGCTTTCCCACGGAGGAACAGATCAGTATGCAAGTGTAAGCTTCCTAATTAAGCCCTACTTTCATGGGTTATTAAACAAACAAAAAACCCACAAAAAATATTTTGAAATGGTGTTACCAATTTAAACCGTTTTTTGAGCTGAAAAGAAAAACACTGTCATGTTAACTTCTATATCAGCACTTAAATTGTGTCTCCTGAAAGCTTGAGTTATTAACCACTGTACAACTGTATTTATACTGGAAACTGCATTTGACTCTCAAAGAGCTTCAGATGCATGCCATGCTCAGTCCCATAGTGCTATGGATACACTTGAAACTGCAGAGATGGTGTTTAATTCTTCTATTTATCTTATGAAACCTTTGTGGATTCAGCATGCTGGACGTTAGCCCAGACTTGAACATTCAGTCTGAAGCCTTACAGGGAGAAATCTGGAAAATGCTTTTGGCCTTGACAGTCTTCTTTCTTACCTGCCCATATTAGACCAAAGAAACACTGGCAGAAGTATGACTTGGGCACTCTGAATCAAACTCCAGAACACAGGAATGTTGGATACGTTCAATCCACTCACGGTGTAAAAAGAAAGGGAAAAAATCCTCATAATTCTCTAGGATCCAGGTATAAATCACAGAAGGTCTTGTCAGCAAACTGAGAGGCTAGCTTCATGAATTATGGAGTAACAAGGCACCTTCCCCTACTTTAAGTGTCTTTTCTAAGTTATAACTTATATATCCTGTGCATCAGCTGGAGTCTGTAGCTCCTGCAAGTAAAAGGTTAACTGGTAGACCTTAGGAGGGTTAATCTCAGCAACATAAACAGGCAGAGCAAGGTTTTTCCTTCCAAGAATTTTCTAGATTCCAACAGTAAAATTCCAGTGGAGGGAGCCTATCTAGTGTCATTAATTAAAATCAAGTTATAGAAGATGATTGACTCCTTTCCTGAGACCAGTAGGAGTAATCTACTGCAGTGATCTTATTAAAGAAGCGTGAGCTAGAGACCAAAGCTTTCCTTCAAAAAAGAGCTCTAAACACATAGAATGATAGAATTGTCAGGGTTGGAAGGGATCTTAAAGATCATCCAGATCCAACCCCCCTGCCTTGGGCAGGGACATCTCCCACTAGAGCAGGTTGCTCAGAGCCCCATCCAGCATGGGCTTAAAAACTTCCAAGGATGGGGCTTCCACCACCTCTCTAGGCAACCTGTGCCAGTGTCTCACCACCCTCATGGGGAAGAAATTCTTCTTACTGTCTAACCTGAATCAACCTGTCTGTAGTTTTAATCTATCCCCTCCAGTCCTATCACTGCCCCACAGCCTAAAAAGTCCCTCCCCAGCTTTCTTGTAGCCCCCTTCAGATACTGGAA
>WUAM01000311.1:2131045-2165393 GCA_024336885.1 Actenoides hombroni
GATCCTTGAGGGACTCCACTTGTCACTGGTCTCCACTTGGATACTGACCCATTGACAACCACTCTTTGGGAGCGGCCATCAAGCCAGTTCTTTATCCACTGAATTGTCCATCCATCCAATCCATATTTCACCAGCTTGGAGACCAGAATGTCACACAGGACAGTGTCAAAGGCTTTACTCAGGTCCAGGTAAATGACATCGGTTGCTCTTCCCCCGTCTATTGATGCTGTGACCTTCTCATAGAAGGCCACCAGGTCAGTCAGGCATGATTTACCCTTGGTGAAGCCATGCTGGTTACAGCCAATCACTTCGTCGTTATTCATCTGCCTCAGCAGTGCCTCCAGGAGGATCTGCTCCATGATCTTACCAGGCACAGCAGTGAGGCTGACTGCTCTGTAGTTCCCAGGTTCATCCACCTTCCCCTTTTATGAAATTGGGGGCTCTATTTCCCCTTTTCCAGTCAGTGGGGACTTTGCTGGACTGCCAGGACTTTTGGGATATAATAGACAGTGGTTTAGCAATGTCATCCACCAGTTCTCCCAGCACCCGTGGGTGTGTCCTGTCGGGTCCCAGGGACTTGGGCACTTTCAGATTCTTCAGATGGTCAACCACTCAAGCTCCATTTCCTTCAGAACCTGAGGAAGACGCAGGAAAAGGAAAACTGGAAAAAAAAAAAAAGGTGAGAAGTAGTTCTGCTTATCAGTAACACAGCAAAAGACCTCAACCCTAAATTCAGAAAGGCTGTTTTATAGAGTGCTTGTGTCACATGCAGCACACATGCAAATATTTCCTAAACTGGAGACAGGAATTAGATCCTTCAGGAAAGATGTGAAACACGGAAAACATGTTTTACTTTGACTGAGTTCAGTCTAGAAATACAGTGGGCCTGTTAAAGCCTGCACCCCAGTACTTCATAGGGCACCACGTAGCCAAGTGGGGCTGCCGCTGCCATGAGCCCAGGAGTGCTGCTCACGTTCTTGAGTGCCATCTGCTGGCACCTTGTCTGTTATCTCTGCTGTATACATCGGCCGTATACAAACCTGCCATCCTCCCAGAGCTTGTTCAGCATCTCGCTGAATCTGCCCCTATGTGAGACAGATGGCTATCCAAGGGTTTTTAAAAACAGACCTGTCTCCCCATGCTAACCTTGGACCCGAGGTTCTGAGCAGCAGTGGTGCGGTGATGTGACAGAGGACATGTAGCGCTGGAATGTGGTTTGCGTGCAGAAAAGCTGAACATACTGTGTGGTGCTGCTTTTGAGGCTACTGAAAATGACAACGTGGAAGGCTGACAGGCCTTTTTTTTTTTTAATTTGCTTGTTTGCTGTTTGCTTGCCTCGTTTGAGAACTACACTACGCATTGCTATTTTCACATGATACTCTAACAAATGTGGGGTTTCTTGAAAACACTGTAAATCACACTACTCTTCAAGAGAAAGGGAAGAAAGTCGGGTGGTTAGCCACTGTTTCAGAACAAATCATGGGATTTCTACATCTGGTATTCAAAATCTTACCTCAGCTGTTATTTCCCTGTGGGTAAGTAGCTCAGAGGGGACTCCAGGTGAGCTGGGTTCGGGACTCTGCTCCTTGCAAGGCCAGGCATATTCTATCTGTCTGTTGTCTGTGCTTGAACTGGCAAGCATTGACTCATCTCACTAAAGTGAGGTAAGGGTACACCTCACTAAAACCTCTGGAACCATGGTAGTTTGTGCTGTCCACTCTGTCTATCTGCCAAAGCTTGCTGTCCACTCTGTCCATCTGCCAAAGCTTACTGCCCTTGTGAGAGAGCCATCAGAAAGGAACAGGCCATGCTTGAGCCCGTCCCTTGTACAGGTTGGTGTCTTTGCTCCATCAACATGCAGTTGTGTGGTAAAATAAGCTGGATGACATACTGGAGGCACTGAAGTGCAGGGACACCACTTCTGCTCTCTGTGCTGTGGCGGACACCAGCATTGGTATGGGAGCAGGGCACTTGGGTGGGGCTGATGATGTTTCAAACCACTGTGCTGAGAGTCTCTGGAATCCATTCAAAGCCCGTGAAGTCATTTCATAATCTCCCTGTGCCACTGAGCTCTCTTCTTTACAACAACACAATAGGCTGCTTTATCTCTATACATCAGAAAGATTTTGTGGCTGATAACTGCATAACACAACCCACCTGTTGCTGAGCAGAATGGTGCTTTCACTGCCTTTTCCTTTGTGGGTTTTCGCACACAGGTAAATGTGTAAATGTTGTTGCATCCCCCGCTATGCAGACATGTCAATCCCTTGATGTTTACTGATAGCCTGTGTAGCTCAAGGTAGGCACACATGCCCACTGCCACCTCTGGTAGGCCCTGGCCAAGGCCTGAGACAGAGCAGCAAGGTCGGCCTGCTCGCAGGCGTGGGGCACGTGGCCTCCCCCTCAGCTCCGCAGTCAAGTGCATGGTTATGTTGGCTGGTGTGGAGAAAGGCGATTTATCAGCAGAGTTACTTTCCTCTAACCTCTTTTCTAGCTTTAATCAAAAGAGGTCTGATGCCTCTTCTCCTCCCAGGTGTTTTCTCCCTTTTGTGAGGTGAAAACCAGTCTTTGCCGGACCACAATTATCTCCCACCTTTTGTATCACTCCTTCACTGGTTTTAGGGCTTTCCCCTCCCCTTTGGGGTGGGCAGGGCAGAAGCCACAGGAGAAAATGGCGGGCGGAAGAGGACCTGGGGTCGTTTCAGTTGCTGGTGCCTCTCCAGGACATAGCCCTCAGCATGGCCTCCAGCAGAGGCGGGAGGGGACACTGGGGCTGGAAGTCGCAGGCTGTCTGGCCTAGAGGGCATCCCACATCTCCCTCACCTCAGTGCTCTGAGGGGCAGGTGTGTGATGAGGAGTCGAGGCAGTGGGCCTGGTTCCTCGCTGGCCAACCATCTGCCTCTTCAGGTTTCAGTTCTTGAGGGAGCCCTTCAAGGAGACAGAGCTGTCTCCTGCTCCTCCTCTCCCCACTGTTTGGGGTGCCCCTGCGAAGAAATGGGAGGAAATCCTTCCAGCTTGCTTTGTGGAGGCTGCTGTGAGCAGGGCTGGTTCTGGACCAGCGGCGCAGATGAACCAGCCTGACAGGATCAGGGTAGGTCTCAGATTTGTCAAATGCTATACTGAGATTTTTGTTTGTGATGGCAGATGCTGTTAACACTTAAACGGGCTGCTGGGGCAGAGTTACTAAGTTAGTGCATGCTGGCATTTCTCCTAAACCCAGGCCCGCTTTTAGGCAGATCCCTGTTCTACAAACTGGGCACAAGGTGGACTGAGGTTATTATGAAGGCATCTCATACATAACTTTATTTTTTTATGTGATTTAACAAGATAAAGAGCATGAATAAACAGCTGCACACTGCTCAGTAAAGTTAATACAGGGGACTGCTTGCTGCAAGAGGGGAAAGGTGCTGCTCTCCTGTCTGTTTGGAGGCTTGTTGTTCACACTGGAGCAAATGCAGGCCCCTAAGGAAAGAGCACAGCAGATACCAAACTGGCAAAACACAGAAGGTAAGAATAAAAGAAAAACATGGGATCATATCTCAGACACAAAGTAGTTTTCTGCTGCCTAGTTTACCATGTGAAAATGGGATATTTATTGCTCATTTCTGTCACAAATCCCTACCGACTGCACCAGCAGAGCTGTTTTGGTCTCTGCTTGGAATTGCTGTGGGAAGAACTTCCTTCACCTGCTCTGTCTCTTGTTCTGTTACATTTAGGCCAGAGCAGTTTCTTGCACACTCGTTGCAAATGTTGGAGGGACACTGACCTGTGCTGTCCTCAGACTTCTAGAGCATAAGCATACTTCAGGAGTGAGCAGTGCAGGATTTCTACCATAGCAGAAATTCTTACAGAAACAAATTTGTTGCTCTTTGATTACGATCCTTGTGCTAGCATATAACAAGCTGTAACAGGCTGGCTATGGCTACCAGGAATTCTCCACCCTCTAACAGCTGTTAATATAGTTGAGGGAGGAAAAGTTCAATTCATTTTGAAGACTCCTACTGAGCCATGTGTCTCTTTAATTATTGCACATTAGTTACATCAGGAAAAAAAGGAGTGGCTTTCTGAAGGCAGGAGATGCATAGTTTCCCAATAGGGAAAGCCTAGAATAGGAAAACTCAAGATGCCTTTTGTTCCCTTATTATCTTCCTTTGTTACCGTATCAAAGCTGTAGGAAGATATGTATTTTCACCCATTAAAACTCATATTTTTTAACTTACAGCATTTTACTGAAGAGCACTAATTGTATTTGAAACACGTGCCCTTTCTATTCAGTAAGGACAAATTTTTGGAGGGCAGTTTCAGTACTGATCTAACACCTTCACCCCATTAAGGAATTAATACCATCAAAATTCTATGATGTACTAAATGTCACATTCCAAATAAAATGAAGTTTTATGAAAGAATTAAAACAACCTCAGCGATGACCTAATGCCGAATAAACGGTGTCTCTCGTTTGGATTCAGAGCAACAGCTTGCACTGGCAGTCTTTGCATGCAGAAATGGCATTTTCACTATGTATCATTCCAGTATTATATTTAAAATGTGACTTTTTTTGTCAGAAGTGCCACCCTGGGTTACATTAATTTCCTTTTTTTGAGGGGGAATATGAAAGTGCTGAAACCAGGAGCACAACTCACCAAACCCAAAACTTAGCCAAGCATAAGCCAGCTTTTCTTCACTTCTTTTCTCCTTTGCCAAAGATGTTCTGACCCAATCAGACCCTAAACAAATACCACGGTACTTAATGTTTCCCAGCATGGAGTTTTTTCTAAATCTGATTGGATTTGTGGTTTTGAGCTTACTCTCAGCTTCCACTTCTGTTAAGAAATTTCTAATACGTATTTCCTGGAACCTTCAAAGCCACAGCAAAGACTCTGGCAGGTTTTAGTAGGCATTCGAACAGGCCTTTTGTGAGGAGATGAGAGGTAATTTAGCTTGGTGGAGAAAATTTTAGGCTGGATATCTGTCCCTTCTCAGACAATCAAGATTTTCCATGCTATGGATACTCTTGGGCCTAGAGATCCCATCCTGCAGAGAGACAGAGAAATGGGAGTTGAAGTTCCACATCCTCTGCTTTACAGCATAGTCCTGAAGAGCAAGGTCAGCATCCCTGGTGGGATTAGACTGTGAACAACATGGGCTTCTGACAGGAGAAGCATGCATGGGAGTTGACCTCCGAAAGGAAGTGCCCCAGCAAACCACTCTGAGTCTGAAAATCTATGCAATTACAGTATCTTTTGAGGGATATCTTTTTGAGGAATCTGGAGAGGAGAAGACTGAGAGGGGATCTAATTAATGTCTAATTAATACATAAGAGCTGGGCTTCAAGAAGGCAGGGACAAGCTCTTTTCACTCATGCCTTGTGAAAGGACCAGGGGCAATGGATTCAAGCTTGAGTACAGGAAGTTCCACCTCATCATGAAGAAGAATTTCTTTACTGTAAGGGTTAAAGAGCACTAGAACAGACTCCCCAGAGAGGTTGTGGAGTCACCTTCCCTGGAGACTTTCAAGACCTGTCTGGATGCATTTCTGCGTGATCTGCTCTAGTTTTGTTCTGCTCTGGCAGGGAGTTTGGACTCGATGATCTTCAGAGGTCCCTTCCAGCCCCTAATGTTGTGTGATTCTCTGTGTGATTCTGTGAATAGTGTTAGAATCTTTGGAAGACACAGGTGGGATTTTTTTGGCCCATCTCTACCCTAGATAAAGTGTTCTTTTTTTCTGGTTTATTTGCCTACTTTCTTCATGTGTCATACAGTGTTCTGGAGGCCCTGCCTGCTGCTGATGTGCTAGTTTAAGCTGTTTCACTGCTTTGCAGCTTCTGTGGATGGTAGGCTTTGATGTGATAGAAATATAACGTTACACAGTGCTCATAAGAGAGCATTTCTGCACACCATCTGGCACCGAACTCTCTCTGAATGATTTGGACTGATTAGGATCTTCTAGTTTGCATTGCCCCCTCTTGCTCAGGGTGGCTTCATTTATCTTGTGATGAATGTGTCTAGGGAGAGAAAAAGCATTCTTGAGTCAATGCTAAGCACCTTTCTGCAGTGGATATTGTTCTTTACAAAGTGTTTGTTTTGGGAGAGCCTTGAAAACAAATTCTGTCGATCTTCTACTTTCCTTTCCTCTATGAGTGGTCCCCTAAGTATAAGCCAGAGCACTAAAAGCCTACGTCTGTTTAACAAGAGGCAGACAGAACCAAAGAACTGCAGTGCCAGAAAACTTGAACTTTATTCCTTCCATCCACTGTTTGAGCAGCCTTTCCCTATCAGATATCTACCTGGAGGACAAACAGTTGCACGGAGGTGTTCTTTCTTCCATCTCCAAAGCAACTTGGAGCTTTAGAGAATGCCATATCTCAAGTAAGTCCATCCAGCCTCCTCAGTAGAATGACCTCCCTCTCCCACAGAGCTGCCAAGCATGTTGGATTTTGCTATACATCAATCGCTGCAGCATGGTGAAAAGCATGGCAATGTCTCGTAGGCAGGCTGCCACAGTGCAAAGGAGATTTTCAATTTGAAAGACTAATTGTGAGACAGGGCTGAAAAGGGGAGGCTTTTGGTGGATGTTTTGCTCACAAGTTTATAAATACTTCTATACCTTCTTTCATTGTTAGAATTTTTTTATCTATAAATCAGGCACACTTAGCCTTTCACAAAGTCATGCAAGGCAGTGCATCTCTTGCTCTGGAACATAAATGCATAGGGCTGTTTACCTTCAGATTCATCCTGTCTTGATACAGAAGTTTTAATCTGGCAGCTAAGGTTTGTGTGTTTGTACCTCTAGTTTTGCTGATCAGTGTGATGTCCAAACAAGCCCTGCTGTGAGATGCCCTTCTGAAAAGACTCAGTGTTTAGTTTTAGTCTTGCCTACCTCACATCTTGCTTCTGTTGGTGACGGTGAGGCAGGAGTTGTTCTGGGTGAATGTAGGATTACTTAGATTCTCTGTATAAATGCACTGATGAATCCATTTCTGAAAGGTGATGTTGTTGCAAAAGCTATCTCCGATACAGGTGAGTTAAAAAAAAAAAAGAGAAGGAAAAAGAAAAAGAGAAGGAAAAAAAAGTTGTTCGGTTTAGCTTTTTGTAGTCAAAACTCTTAATGTCTGGGTAAAAGTTGGCTTCCCTAACTTTTTTTCAGAGTCTGCTCATACAGCTGGTCTGTCACGGGTCTTGTTACAAACACCCATGAAACGGGATCCCCTTTCCTGGCAAAAGAAGGTACTTTCCCCCGCTAAGTTCTGATAGGTCCAATCAGCCTGCAGCCAGCTCCTGCACTTAGATTGCCTGTTTTCTTGACAGTCCCCACCACTGTGAGAGCATTGCCAGATGTGAACCCTAAAAGTCGAGTTTTCTAATGACCCCATTTGTTAGCAGAAATTAATCCTGTGGTCAAGGATTTCCTGGGGAAGCCCCTGGAGTGAGCAGCCCCATGATCTTACTGCTCTGAGATTCATCATGCCAAAGCTGTGTGCTGCATCAGGCTGTGTAGGAAACCTACAGTCTGTTTCCCAGGAAAAGATTAACACAATGATGTTCAAGATCGTCTTTGTAGTGCTAAAACTTAGGCCGTGAAACTTCATTGCACTGGACCCTTGATTAAAATTGGCATGTCCTTTTAGGATTTTGAAGAATGTTTTATCTACCACTGTAAAAGTTACAGTTTTGGAAAAATTCCTCAACAGTAGAACTGAATTTTACCTTCTTAGTAACAAACCAGTGTGTAGCTTGAGCTTGAAATTCCTGCATTTCTTAAAGGATCTCTTAGCACCATTCTGGTAAGGGCTTAAAGAACAGTTGTCTCAGACACAGAAGGGGCAAGAGATTTACTGCATTCTTTGTGAGCTGTTTAAATTCCATATAAGGTTGAAGTCAGTTTGCTAAAGGCAAGTGAAAGATTTTATTACCGATTGAAGGTGTGCGGAGTCGGAGTAGAAAATCGCTTTCTTAATAAATGGTTAATTAAAAAGCAAATGTCTGATGGCTGGAACAGAAAGCTGTCCCATCCTACTCATCACTTTCCACTATACCATGGTCACAGATACATCCTCTGTACTTGGAGAAGCTGTGCCTGCTTGTAGCTCTTGTCTTGCCCCTTATTTGAAAGAAAAACAAACCAAAACCAAAAAAACCACCCAAAGCTGCAACATCAGGGAACTGAATCCTCGTTGCTGTTGTACATTTCATACTACTCTCCTTAGTAAGTGGCCATTTGAACAGGCATTTTTCCCTTGTGCTGGTTGGTGAGGATCTGGATGATAGCTATAAGTATGTGTTCCTGATAACAGCAGACTGTTGACTGTTTATTGGCTTAGCTCCACAATATTCTTCCCAATGTATTGTCGCAAGCAAGACAAGAATGAGTAACCAGGGTGGGCTGCATGCAGCCCTGTATCCAGGGTGACCTTGGGGGTATTTTTGTAGAGGAAGGGCAGCATAGAATCAGGATCTGCTGTCACACAAATTCAAAGAAAATTATAAGATGTCCTTTTTTCTCCATTGTCAGTTGTTGAGATCTTGTGTAGTACACAGCTTATTGGTGTATCTTGTTACATGCTAAGCAACATCTTCAAAAATTGCCATCATGGAGCAGTTTTCCTCAGCCTGTGGAGAGTACAGATTACTTCTCCAAGCAATGGCAGAGGATAAACATCACAAGGAAAGGGGAGTGGATAATATTGGCATAAGGTTAACAGCTGCCTTACTCAGCCTTAGTCACAGCAGAAATATTACTAAGATAGGCAGGATTGTTGCCTGACTAGGAACTGAACCACCCTACTAAAAGTGAGTGGGCTGCTTAAAAGGATGCGCTCTGCAGTAAGGTGTCAGTGGTGGCAGAATCTCTTCTCAATGTGGTGACCTGGCTGCTGTGTGTGTACAGCACCAGCTGCAGAGGTCACTCACTGAGGAGAGAGAGGAACCTAGAATGTCATACCTAATGTCTAGAACACATCTGAAAGATAACATATGAGCAGAGTTGGACCTAAAATTTCCCAAATATTTCTTTTCAGAGCCTTGCTTTAACTTATAGGTAGAAGACCAATTGTTAAAATAATGAACGAGTGAAGAAAGGCAATGTACATTTGCTGAGCACAGTGGTACCTTTAAATCCTGACAGGCATATAGAATCATAGCATGCTTTGGGTTGGAAGGGATCTTTAAAGGTCATCCAGTCCAATCCTCCTTCAGTGAGAGCTTTTGTTTACTCTAGTTCACTAGTTCGGTTACTTCATGCGTAGATCAAAACTCCAATAAACAAATGGATTAATCAAAAATGCAATTATGCTGCTTAGAGAAATTATAAGATGTCTTTCAAATATAATCAGAAAGACATGCTCTGCATCAAAGAGAACTTTAAATGGTATCAGGGAGGTCTAATTCAAACCACACCAGTACTGTATTGTGGAAGTTGAGAAGGATAAATGGGGAAGCTTTCGGAAAGCATGCAAGCAACTTGAATTGCTGGCATTTATAGAGTAGGTAAGGTGTGTGTGTGTGTCCTGATTTCCTGGGAAAAAGAATCTTAAGTGAAAACCATTGGGTGAAACTGCACAGCAAGAAATTAGTAGCTCCCTTGCTGCCAATTCTTTATGCCTGGTTAGCCTCCTCTAGGTCTTCCTTGAACTGAGATTCTTCCTGTCCTTCAAATCCTAGGGTAACTGAGTTATTTTAATGTCTGTGCAGGGTACTGGTTTTTTCAAATATCTGTTCCAGTTAATTTCCTCAGATAGATGAGACAAAATTCTTGTAGATCCTAGAAAGCCTGTCACAGACAGTGTCATCTCTAAGAGCCTGTTCCTGGGCCCTGGGGCTCTTCTAAGACTACCATTATAAACCAGAGTGAATTTTAAAAGTAACAGTGGAAGAAGATACTAGACTTTCTTTTTGTACAGTATAGCAGAGACTATAATTATGAATTGGGAGCAGAGTAGCTGGGATTGCATCATAATTCACCTGTGAATCACAGAACAGGTATTTTTATTGAAGGTGTGTCGGCGTTAGATTAGCTGCTTCTGTTTGTGCACAGCTCAACGACAAGTCTCTATTTGAGTGATTACTAATCTGTCCTATTTCTAAATCCTGTCACTATGGCTGTAACAGGTCTAACCTCTTTTTTGGAGGTGTATGCAGTAATTCATAACGTAGTAATAGACTTGTAAATTAAACCTCAAATTCCAGAGTCACACTATCCTTGGCTGTAAGAACTTGAATTGTTTTCGGTGTCTTTTGCTTGGAATATCTTTTGTTTGGTTTGGATCATATATTGAGATATATCTGTAATTTAAGATAATAATGATACTGGAATTTCTTCAGGGCTATGTAACAGGATAAATGAACTCTTTCATCCCATCCTGTAGTTATGTAGTTCTCTCACTTCTGTTTTTTCTTCAGGTAGAGCTTCAATTTCTTCCCAAATGCATTATTTTATATGAAATGTAAGAAAAGCAGAGGGCATGCTAGCCAGCTGAAACTGGAGCCAGCAAAGCAGACCTCCTGGATTCCCTTCCAGAGATTTCTTGTTTAGTTTAGGGAAGTGGATTTAAAAAAAAACCAAAACAACAAACCACGCACACACACACACAAAAAAACCCCAAGACCAAAGAAAAAAACCAAAACAAACAAACAAAAAAAAAAACAAAAAAGGAAACTAAGAAAAAAGTCCAAACACAAGACAAAGAAACAAGCATAACCCTAACCAAAACCCCTAAACCCCACAGTTTGTAATAGATATCTTTATCAGTGGTCTGGATGAGGGGTTTGAGGGCATCCTCAGTAAGTTTGCAGATGACACCAGTTGAGCGGGAGTGTTGATTTGCTCGAGGGTAGGAAGGCTCTGGACAGGCTGGATCGATGAGCGGAGGTCAATTTGTATGAGGTTCAACAAAGCTGTGTGACAGGTCCTACACTTCGGTCACAATGACCCCAGGCAGTGCTACAGGCTTGGGGAAGAGTGGCTGGAAAGCTGCAGGCTGAGGGGAGACCTTATTGCTCTCTACAACTACCTGAAAGGAGGTTGTAGTGAAGTGGGTGTTGGTCTCTTCTCCCAAGTAACTAGCAACAGGACGAGAGGAAATGGGCTTAAGTTGCGTCAAGGGAGGTTTAGGTTGGATATTAGGAAAAAATTCTTTACTGAAAGAGTGGTGAGGCATTGGAACAAGCTGTCTAGGGAGATGGTGAAGTCACCATTTCTGAAGGTGTTCAAAAAACTTGTAGACATGGCACTTTGGCACATGGTTTAGTGGTCATGGTAGTGTCAGGTTGACAGCTGGACTTGTTCTTGGAGGTCTTTTCCAACCTTACTGGTTTTATGATTCTATACCTGTGTTTTTAAGTATTTTCAAATTCATTAGTCAGAATTAGCAAAATGCTATTTGATCCTTGTGTTAGCATCGCAAGGTATTGTTGTCCACAATGAATCAAATGGAGCTACTAAATGGATCATCACTGATTCCTCACCATCTCTTTCTGTCCTGGAGAATCTCCCTTTTGCTCCAGCCTTTTCTTTGAAAAAGTTTCACATTGATTTTGTTTCACATTTTTCCTAACTTTCTGTGGATTCGGTTTCCTTTCCCAGCTGCAGCTTGCCCACACAAATTAATATAAAAAATAAAAATAAAAAATAACTATGTTAAGTTCCAGGCTGAGGCAAGAATGTTCATTTTTCTAGAGGAAACATCTCTAGTTGTGTTTTTAGGAAAGAAGAGTATTAAGCTGCCTTTCTCCTCTATCCAGAATGGTTTGCTGGTAGGGATACTGTGTCTACATACCTGAATGATTAAGCAAAAAGTCTTAGGTATTATTCACACCATCGTTTTCCTCCTCAGGACTTCAGGCAGTGGCTTTACAGCCAACAGTCAGTGTGCTCAGTGTTCTATTACAGCTAAGTTAAAGGTTTCCTGGCAAGTAAGCAGTTATGATTCCTGCCAATGGCCTGGCTGATCTGGGCTCAGCTGTGATCCCAGAGGGGAAATTGGGGTTGAAGTTCTTAGGAGAGGGCTGTTCCCCTTTCCTTCCAGCTCCCTAGGCAGAAAGGAATGAGGGAATTTGTTGCTTTGTCCTTTGAATTGGCTTTTTTTAGATCTGAACATGGGGTTTGGAGGTTGAACCTGAGGAAAGGGTTGGGAAATGGTTTGTAGTTAAGATTTTTCTTTCTCCTGCCCTGGCTAGTGAGCCTTTTGAATGGCATCCATGCCATATCTTTTCAAGTTATGCCAGAATGTGAAAGTGAGAGGGTTTCCCTGAGCTCAGCTGTGCACCCCTGAGGGAACATAGCTGACAGCTTTGCTAGACCACTGCCATAAAATATCACAGAGAACAGAATACTCCATGCAGAGTATGAGAAAGGAATATAGAATACATGCTATAGAATAAAGCTGCTGACTTCCATGACTAAACTGTAAATTTAGCTAGAAGATGATAGGTGATATTCTGCTTTTCCTTGATACAGCTCAGTAGGTTAGGATAGCATGTTACCAGAGGCATAATGTGGTGTGACTTTCAGCCTTACAATCCGTTTGGACTCTTATGGTTTTTTTATTGTCTCTGTGTATCTCTGAAGTGTGGCATAACATTGTTACCCTGTAGGGTGTGGGTCATCAGGGAGGAACCACATGTAAATTATTCATCAACACAAGCAGCATCGAGACATTGATCTCTGTAATATGTGAACAGAAAACAATAACGTGAAAGAAACAGGGAAGCAATATGGGTTACTTCAATAAAGACAATGTCCTGTAAGACTGTAAATGGCACCAGAATAATAATTTGGGTGTTTTGTATGTTTTTTTTTTTTTTTTCTGTGTCTCTGTTGTGAAGTCTACCTGTTGTTTTGTGGCTCTCATTTTTTTCCTGCACTTTTTTTCTCCGGACTGTCACAGATCTCAAGATATTCCCAGTTAACACCTGTTTCCTGGCCATTTTTGGAGTGCACAAGTTGGTATTGTTTTCCAGGTATCTAAGTTCATTAGTTTAAGCAATTAGCCTGTTTTGTCCCAGGAAGAGCATAAATCTTCAGGAGATCACTGAGAGTTCCACTTTACTGCAATGACAAACACAGAAGTAGATAAACTCAGTGACAATTACATTTGTTGCAGTTTTCTGTCAAATGATTCTCCAAGTTGTTTGAAAGGTCTAAGTTGCATAGCCCCTTGTTATTTTGCTCTCTGTGAGCTTGTTTGGGGATTTCTTTTTAGTCTGATGGTGGATGATGTTATGAGATGCTGATTTTCCACAGTATCTCTGAAAAGTACTGATGAAAGAAGCTATTAGGCTGATTTTTCTATCTGATACACTGCTTTTTTGCTCTGCCTGTATTTTTCTTTTGAGGAGTTCATTTAGTGATACTGCTGAAGTAGAATATTTTCCCAGATGCACAGAAGAACTCATGCCTGATGGAAGGTCATAGAACAACTGAAAGTTTCTATTAAATTTGCTAGATAGATACAGAAAACTTCATAAATGTTAGATCTGTTTTCTGCCTAGAGACTGCATAGGATCTATCCAACATCTTTTTTAGTTCTCCTACAGTTCATTAATGTGTAGGAATGGAGTTAGAGAGAACCTCAGTATAGTGCTAAATGCTATACAATCCAGGCTGAAAAAATAGCTCTATAATTACTTCAGCTTTCTGAGGATGGCCTTAGAGAAAATGCAGAACATTATTTGTTGCATCTGCATATTAAAGAGCATGCCTCTGTAATACACAGGGAGCTACAGAACAGTTTTTCAGTGTTCAGCCTTGGACTAAAGCAGAATGTGAAAGGTGAGTATAAATAATAAAGGTACCTGTAGAAATTTTAGGAAACTTAACACAAATGTGTGTGAAGTTTGAATTCCTTAGGTCAAATTATCAGCACAAGAGATACATAGACCACTTTCAATGATGTACAAACCACATCTCTGGTCCAGCTGTGTATTTTGAAAATAACAAAAAGCACAAACTTACTGCCTGACAGAGATGCTTAGTGGACATACTCAGCACAGTTGGCCTTAGGCCTTGACATTTGCTTTCTGGGGAGAAATGTGAGAGAAACAGGCAGTACCTCCATTCTAACTACCCTTGTGATTACAGCCCTTGAGGAGTTGGTGCCATCAGACTGATGGAGTGGATGTAAAGCTGGTTTTAGGATTGGAAATTTATTCTTGGCTCCCTGCCATCTCCATCCCATTGCCCTTCCTGGTAAACCAAGTGGAGGCAGAACACAGCAATGACCATCAGGCTGTTGGGTTGACATCAGTTGTGTTAAACTACTACTAACTTTTTCAGCAGCAGTATGTCAAGCACACTTTTTTCCCTTTTGATTTACCTTTCTAATTACCTCCTTTGATCTTATTTCTGCTGTAGTGCTTCCTGATAACAAAGCAGAACTGAAGAATAGCATGACAATGCTAGAGTTTGCTTGTTAGCATTTGCTTGCTATCATTTAGTCTCTGCTTGATTCTTTCATTTGTAACTGAAACAGTGTTTGGAGCAGAAACTCGGATCTGGTGAGGCAGAACCAACCACGATGTGAGATTTTGATTTCTGAACTGGCACGTGTAGGCATCACTGCAACAAACAACGGAGTATAATTATTGACTAGAAACTCTTCAGGAACCATATCTAAAACCTCAAGTCAGCCACATTCAGTCAGCTTTCATCTCGCAAGACCTTTTACTTCTGTGCGCTCCCAAGTTCTGACTAGGAGGTACAGAGCCATCATCTGGCATCGCTAGTCTAAAAACAAACAGGAATTTGGGGAAATGTGAGGAGGGAGATTGAGGCCTTCTCTTAAGTCTCAGGCTTTATACTAACTACTGCTGAACCTTTACTTCGGAGATTTCAGTGACGTGTCAAGCAGGAGTAGTAATATATACCAGCTCTCAAGGGAAAAAACATAAATGTGGACTATGGATAGGAAGGTAGCTTTCATCCTTTTAAAAGAGAATGAGTCTTGTCTTCTATATCCTCTCGGGATGGCAGGTCACAGGAGGAGGCCATATTCTCGGATGTCATCAAAGCATTGCCAGCATTTTCCTTTCTCTCAGCTCACTGTGAATTACAGAGCTGGTGATGTCAGAGACCTGGGATTCCAGACAGAATTGCTGATCGATCTTCCCAGTGAGAAGCTGCATGGATTATCTTTTCCTTAGAAGACACTGTCCAGCCTTTCTTACATGAGGGATGTATCATATTTCATTTGGGCTAATTACATTGCCTTCCTTTCCTGCTCTCATGAATTAATACCACTGTGCCTGACTCAGTCCATTCTGAAAGCAGCTATCGATACAGCTCACAGCTATTTACGTCTGCTAGTGTCAACATGAAGCAGGCACATGTTCCCAGAACAAATTATGATTTTAACTTTGCTGGTGCAGAAGCTGTGAAAAAAAAAAAGGCTCAAAACACAGAGGTATCTTGAACGAAGTTGGAAATGTTCACCATTCTTGCCTTTTCCCTGAAGAAGAGGCAGGAAGTTGCATGTCATGGTAAGATTTGAAGTCTTACAGAATTTGCCCTGGGTTTTTTTCATCTTTGAAAACAGGATTTATTTTCAAGTCATACTGTGTTTAGTGTATCTGCAGCATTCAGCAGTGGATTAGCTTTGTGTCCAGGAATGCAATAAGAAATGTTTGTCATTCTGGTGTAGTAACTTCCTCCCCTAGAAGTGAGTCTTCCATATGCTTTCATATTTTCGTTTCCTGAACTGCTGTTGTAATCATGCAAAGAAAACCTGAACAGGATTGAGTAACCCAGAGAGCCTCAGAGTAGCTCCCAACTGAGATGTCAGAGCATTAGGAAGTAACGAAACATACTCAGGAAGGGTTAGAAAACAAGTGTGGTATTCCAAAGATGTCTGAAGCACTGCTGAGTGGAAATTGATGTTGCATATACAAATTGGCGTTGTGTACCTGCATTTGCTGACAAGTAGCTGAAGTGACAATACTTTTTTTCCATATGTTTACAACCCTGTATTTATCATTTGAAGTATCAAGACATATTTACATCTAGGGATCTGGGCTTATGTTGTTAGTGTTGTCCCCACAATGCTTTGTTGAGAAGCTGGAGAGGGGAGAGGATGAAGGATACTTATGTATATATTGAAACACTTTGTTCAATCTCAGGTTTTTTTAGATTCTATGTTCCATTAACCTCTAGTGTGGAGCACTAGTTTTGAAACAAGAAGTATCAAAGCATTTTATTTCATTAACATTTCATCCAAAGTAATTCAGTGTAATGCTCTTTATTTTGCTGTGTGCATTGGATTTTGACATGATTTTTTTACTCCGACGAAATGTGAATCACAGTAGCTCTGCATTGGAGTGTCATGCAAAAGCAACACATTTTGGGTTGTTTTGGTTTTTTTTAATATCTGCAGAAGAGTCAGTTCCAGAGCTGATGGAACAAAGGAAAGTGTGAAGGAATCAATTCTTCTAGCTGACTTCTTCAGAGAAGCACAGAAGTCATGGGAGCAGAATCCTCCCCAGGGTCCTAGCAGCCTTAGCCAAATGTAAGAGACCATGTGGAGACCCTGCCTCATGACTTTCAGAGCAGTGCCCTGTGAGCAAGCTCTCTGAGAGGGGGAACAGAAGGAATCAGTGAGACTCTCATCTTTCCAGGCTGAAGTGACTTTTTGCACCGTGTATTTCCAGACATGTTCACAGGAAATAAAGTCAATGCTGTTTTATTGCTTTAGAAGCCTAGCCACAGCGTGTGTCTGTGGCCTCCTTGAAAAGTGGGCAAACAGATAAATACAACAAACTGAAACATTCCTATCAGATCTCTGTCCAATAATTTTTAAAAGGTAGTCTCCACTGGTGTTTTACCTGCAATGTTCAAAGCCAAACTTTTGTTATTTCTGAGAGAGATAAGAATGGCAATATGTCATTCTAATGTGATAAAGCATCCTGTATTTCTGAGCTCAGTCAGTTGATTGTTTAATATCCTTCATGCCTGGAATGATGAAGAGCAGAATCCCCATAGCCAAAGCCTCCCAATTACAGTGCAGGAAATAAATTTAGAAGTTGGGTAATGCACTTGCATGCTCTGAATATGTCAGAGGTCTCCTCTCTGAAACAGAAATGTAGAATCTGCTTGCTTCTGGGTTGCTAGTTTTGTGTCTAGATTCCATTCAGAGTCAGTGGAAATAGCAGAGCACTACTACTTCTTCAATATGTAATGAACATGTATTGAGAGATTGATAATCTGTTGTGACTGGTATGCAACAGAGAGCATGAAACATAGACCATTTTCCCCTATTGTACCAGGTCTGCCAGCTGGCTTAGTTTGAGGATGGGTCATATAAGAGGCGGGTCCTAGAGTAATGTGAGTGTGTGAGAATCTCAGATTTGGCAGGGGGGGGAGTAAGGTTGTTTAAATAACTAGGTATGGCAGAAAGCTTGTCATGTAAATTCAAAATTTGGAAAGAAACCCAACATCAATTTATCTTTTCTATGAAATTGTAGAAATTAGGATATTAGAACACTCTCCTCTTCAGGAGAGTTTGACTCATGATTTAGGAGGATCAGCAATATCCCCATAATCCCACGCAATTAATTCTTTTCCATATATCTAGACAAATCATATTTAGGATGCATATAGTACAGCTTCACACAAATGAAAACCCAGATAATGCAAAATATAGAAATTAAGTTAAACAAATCTGTCATGAGAATAATAGAGAAGGGAGGGGTACATGTGCATAGCTAGTCCATAATCTAGAAAATCAGAACTGAGTTCACTTTCTTCCATTCCTTTGAAAGCCTTAGAATGTATGTCCACCACTGAATCTGTCCTTCAGGTATGTGAAGTAATTTGAAAACAGATGGAAGGAAGAAATATAAAAGTCTTGTCTTGATTAGTTTTTGCAAGGTCATATGTTACTTTATTTACAGTTATCTGCAGAGGAATCAATTACAAAGAAGAGAACCCTTTACTTCAGGGCTGTAGAAGCACTGAGACCGTCTGATTCAAGGAGCTTACATAAATACCAGTGAACTTGGCATATTTAATAGACAAAATAACTGACACAGACTGCATAAGCATGCAGTCAAGCAAGGAAGGGAGTCCAGATCTTTAGCAACCCAGTTTGGTGGCAGATACACCAGATGCCATATATCATATACCGTGTCTTTCTCCATGTATGGAAAGACTCAGGAATTAGGTATGCTTTCTGACTTCATGACAAATAACTATTAGTCAAGAACACGTCACACACTGTTAAGTTAGCTTTCATGTAAGATTTTGGGTGACAGAACTTTTAAATATATTGACGACCAAGTAAACCACAGACCACTTTTTAATGGGGAGACACTAATTACTAAACAGATTGCATTCATAACTCACAAAATGATTTTCTAGAACCTGTATTTGCATTACTTACTTGCACTGAAATAAGTACTTTCCTGTGAAATATTTAGGTATTCTTGGTACTTTATAAGCTCATTATGGGAATTAGATGATATTTGGATGGAGTTAACAAAACACACAAGATTTTTGGCAGATAAATTTCAGGTTTTGTGGAAACAAGCTAAGAAACTGAGTTGGCAAGTGAAATGAATGTCAGCTTTCCAGTTCACGGGCACATGTGAATGGTCTTTGGTAACATCTAATTGTAGTGGTTTCGTGTTCCCTTTTTTCCTATCTTGGTTCAGGCTGGCTCTGGGTTTTGAGGTTTAAAAAAGAACGCATGCTTTGCAGAGGAAAATTATTACTCTCAACAGAGGAGTGCTATGGGATCCTCCTTGATTTCTAACAGCTACGTTCTTTCAAGCTTGGTAATGTATTTAGTGATAATGAAAGTAAGTAGGTCATTGTGTTGGTATGAGCTAGGTGTAATGTAAATAGGCATTGTGCAAACATATTCAGACTACAAAAGCAAATTATTTCAGGTTGATCCTGACCTTCTCTAAGCACAAATTGATAACCAAGGGGAAGATCCTTGTCTAAAAGCTTACTACTAATACCTATAGCCCTGGCACCTGGAGATCTTGCCAGAGAGCAAAATGCATGACTGCATCCAGGACAGGATCCCTGCCATACTGCTTTGACAGACTGTATGGCAAATACTAATCAATTGATGAAACTCTTGAAAACAATTGTGTTTAGAATTTAACTCATCAGACTGAAGACCTAGCAGATCATTACAGGAGAGCAGCTTCCAAATAAAGCATATACAGTGTCCCTTTCTTAGAGCTAGAGTCCTCCAGTAATAAGGAAAAAGCATCAGAGGAGATCAAAACATTGTCTGTCAGGTAATGCTGTTGCAACCAGCAGGCAGACTGTAAAAGAGGTTTCTGGAGGAGAATCACTGTCCTGCTGGTACCTGTGTGTTAGCTGAAAGCCTTACTATTTAAAACCATGATTGTATTGATACCAAGTCTTCAGAATGAATGTTGGCCCCAAGC
Organism: Actenoides hombroni; assembly: GCA_024336885.1. NCBI lineage: Eukaryota > Metazoa > Chordata > Aves > Coraciiformes > Alcedinidae > Actenoides > Actenoides hombroni. The sequence continues at coordinate 2,150,434 of WUAM01000311.1, forward strand.
AGAGAAGCATGTTGGAATGCTGGCTTCTTCCACTTCCCTTTGGTCTCATCATTAACCTTGTTATCAGGCCCTGGATGTGTGAAATCTCTGGAGCTGTAATAATAAAGATCCGATGAGCATGTAGAACTAGATGAAGGGGAATTACTGGATATCTGAGACCCCTCCCTGCATTTGCAGAGCAAACAGCTCTTATGATTGATATGTATATTTCTTTAGCGTCGCCAATTACAAATCTTTAGTAAATAATATACCAACAAACATTTCAGGCACAATGAGTCATTCCTCAGCATTAAATGAGAAGCCTTCATCCCAAAATCTTTGACTGAGGCAAATAAGTGTTTTAAATGTGTATCTCAAGCTGGTTGTTAAAATAAATACCTGTGGTATTTATTAAAGAGAAAATTCTCTGGGTTTTTGGACTAGAACATACATTGCCTGCTGCAAGTTCAGGTTTTTTGCAAGGGCTCTGGTTTTACCTAAATTGACAGCAACTTTGCAGGATTTTTTCCTCAGCATGTTCTTTTTATGTAGATTTACCAGCAGTAAACTGAAAAATTGGACAAATGAAACTTGTCAGTGAGCCTGTAGTTTAAGTCTTCCTCTGTGCCCAACCCACAAACTGTTATTAGTCCACTGTTGCTGCACCCAGAAAGTGTTAGCTCCTTAGTTTGGATTGTGATAGCTCGTGTGTTTACCTTAGGAGACTCAGGTTCAGTACACAGGGTGTCAGCAAACGTGACTGCTCTGTCAGAAACAAAAGACCTATCAGAATGGTCTCTTACCTCTAAAGAAAAGGTGGATGTGTCCAGGAAAAGAAGGGCACAATAGACTTACACCTGTTTTCTGCTCATAGTGTCTTCCCTTCAGCTTTTATCAAGATAATTTGGATACAGCTTCAGTGGAGAAGCTGCCAGGTACTTCTTTTAATCCATGATATGCCTGCTACTACAACATTTTAAGCTCTGTATTTCAGCATAGAATAGTTTGGGTTGGAAAGGACCTTGAAAGGTCATCTAGTTCAACCTGCAGTGAGCAGGGACATCTTCAACTGGAGCAGCTTGCTCAGAGCCCTGTCCAACCTGACCTCAGTATTTCACAATCATCATTGTAAAAAAATTCTTCCTTATATCTAGTCTAAATCTACCCTCTTTTAGCTTAAAACCATCACCCCTTGCTTTATCACAATAGGCCCTCCTACAAAGTGTTGTCCCTGTCTTTCATATAGGCCACTTTCATATAGGCCCACTGTACTGAAAGGCTGCACTGAGGTCTCCCCAGAGCCTTTTCTTCTCCAGACTGAACAGGCCCAGCTCTCAGCCTTTCCTCATAGGGAGAGATGGTCCAGCCCTTTGATCATTTTTTGAAAGCCACTTTAGCTTCAGCTCAGCTGATTTCTGTTGGCTGATACTGTTTCTCTTTATTGTTCCCTGAGACAGTTTTTCTTCTTTTTTTCTGACTGTCACTCTTTGGCCGTGATTTGGTCACCTAAGAAGTATTTGGTTCCTTGCCGTGTACATGGTGTCCTCAGAGGGGAATAAAACTTCAGGTTCTTTATGGACAACTTGATGGAAAACTGCACACTGTTCTAATGGGGCTTCCTTTATGGGTAGGTAGATGTTGGAGGGGTTTTGGTCTCCAGGGCTAAAAGCCTCCCTGTATTTCCTATTTAGAGGTGATAGGCTTGCAGATTGTTCACCGTGGACAAAAAGGAAATGTTTTTAACCCTAACAGTGTATCGTAAAACCTGGATGCGTTCCTGTGCAACCTGATCTAGGCAAACCTGCTTTGGCAGGGCAGTTGGACTAGATGATCTCCAGAGGTCCCTTCCAATCCCTGCCACTCTGTGAGTCTGTGATGTGTATACGTGTCCTGTAAATTGATGTGACTTAGGCTAGTCACCCGTCAGGTTAGCAAATGGAAACTCCATTCATTTCTGCAAAGACTGCAAAGATGAGAGTATTGTATCCAGCCAGAGCTGCAAAAGAGGCAGAATATCATCTCATGTAAGGGCTCTTTTCTCTATGCAGGCATTGTAGTTTAGATATGCAATAACCTCAAGTGCTTGGTGTGATTATGAAGTGATAGGGGAAAAGCTTTCATCAGTACCATCTAAACTTCTGCTATGTCCAGAAATTCTAAAATATATTGATGCATACTACAGAATCCTGTACTCCCCCTTCCCATTTGCTGCTACCTGTGTCTTTATTACTCTAACAGTGACCAGATGGATGTTCAGCCAAAAAACTATCCAATTATTTCACCCGTGAGTAAGACAATAATTATATACATGTGACTACACTACCCGTGTCCTTTCATTTCAAACCAGCTAGTGTGGAATTTACAGTTCCATTTCCAGTCACTTAGCTTTTATTCTTGTGGCTACCCGTATTAAAGCAGTATGGACATAGATATTGCCAATAAACACTTCTGTTTTCTCTTTTTGACTTTGACACCTCCAAGCACCATGTTTGTAGTGTCTTTGTGTGAAGACTTAGATACATTGGTGAGAAAACAGCAGCTTTCATCTAGAAAGATAAAGGTGCTAATATTGGAAGAAGTTAAGAAGAACTGCCACCAAACACTATGGCCCAGATCCCAAAGCACCACGATAACTTTACAGACCTTGACACAACTCCTGTCAAAGGATAGCAGAAGTCACAGTGTACTTCCACAGTTGTTTCTCTGTGATGCAAAATATCTTGTGAGCTATATTGCCTGGGAGAACAGAAAACTGCTTCTTTCTTGCAGCATAAATTCAGGAATGGGCTGATATGACAGAATCTTAGCAGCGCTTTTTTTTTTCTTAATAGCTAAGCAACTATGCAGCCATTTGTATTGATCATTGATCAACTGTTAGAGAGTTTGGGGGCTAAGTGTCAGTCTTAGCTGATCATTTGCTCAACTAATGATCAACTCTGTTTCCTGGTTTTATGAAGGGCAATACAAGTAAATGGCCTAGGAAACAGCCCTGTGTGAAAGGGTTTGGGTAGGAGATAAAGGAGTAGTGGATTACAAACAGTGGTGTGTTTGGGGTTGGTTTTGGGGTTTTTTTGGGGGGTGGGGTTGGTTTTTTTGTTTGTTTTGGTTTGGTTTTTAATCAACTGAGTTTTTTATAAAAGCACAATGAAAATGTTTATTAAAATAAATACTTTTTTTTTTTTTTTTTTTGCAAGAAACGTTGCCCTAACACACTAGTGCATGGCAACTGAGATAGAAATGCCCTGGGCCAGAGAAGTGTGCTTTTGTTTTTTCACCTACAGGAAATATAAAAAGAAAGCACAGTTGCCAGTGCAAGAACTAACTACGTATTTGAAAATCTTCCTGTTTCATAAGCAAGGAAATTTGTTTTTCATAATCATAATAAATTGTTCCACCTAACTCTTTCTTATTAAGGTTTGGGAAATTTAAACAGCTTTCTCCATAACTGTAATGTCAGATGCTGTTATTTTTTACACTACATACATGTGTAGCTGTTTTTCCATTTGTTCCAAATCAATCTTTCTGATTTCTGTACAATTCCTATACATTGTCTCTCAAACTAGAGAGTATATGGTTTGGTTGTGCACGTCTCCAGTACTTCTGCTCTGTAACTTGTGCTGTTCTAATGCATCTATTAGTGTAGGATCCAGAAAGAATAATTTTGCTAAGCCAGCTCCTGTTCTTTTTTTTTCTTTTCTTTCTCTTTTTCAGTTTGTTTTTTTGTTGGTTTGTTGTTTTTTTTTCCCCTTCCCCTCCTCAAAGCAGTGTGCCATTCACCTGTATGGAAATTTCCTGAAGGCAGAGCAACATTGTATCCCATTACAGGTCTTCTACATGTTCCATAGTACATGAGAACTTGCTGTTGAAAATCAAACTTCTACCTGTTGCCTTTGAAAGTGCTGGTTTGCTTTGCCTGGGAAAGGAGGTAGGGCCCCTACTTGATGTTTCTTACGAAAACAGCAATTTGCATAGTGTGCACAGGCCATGACTCCCCATGTTTGTTGACTTTGTCTGAGTTTCACGTTGTAACTGTTGGCATTCAACCTTGAAGTGATGAAAGAACGAGAAAGCATAGAGAGCCGTGATAGAAATGGGAACATAAAGCTTGCCAACCCCTGCAGCATTTTGTACAGTTAAAAAGCTGATAGAGTCGTTTTCCTCTTGGCTATGGTACTTAACATTAGCTGCCCAGTGGGTGTAAGAATGAGCTCGTTTCCACTGAAAACATGCTTGGATTGAACTAAGAGTCTTCTCTGCTCTGTTATTTTTGTAACATCCTTACAAGATGTTTTGCAGGGATCATAGCCTATCCTCAGTCAGCACGAAGACAATAGAAATTTGAGTGTGACACACACGTACAGCAAGATGGATATACTCGTGCTACTTTGAGGACTTGATTTCTGTGGAGTCAGACTAAAATTTCCCTATGGTCCCTTAGTTAAAGAATGTGTAGATTAAAGTGTTCCAGGCCTCTTTTCTCTCCTGGTTGTCTGAATGGAAGCAACACACTTCCTTCAATGCAAAGACGAGTGGGTAACACATTTCCTGCCGTGTGTCCCACTACACCATCTAAACACTGAAATATGAATACCCTTCAGCTGTAACCTACCCTCATGTTGCTGATTTGAAGTCACAATATGGTTTTGACCATGCTAGTCAGATCCTGATATCTGGGCTTCAGAGACTGAGGTGGTTGGAGTAATGTAGCCTTTCCCTGAGTTGTACAGTGCCCCTGCCACTAGATGTAATAGAAGTCTCTCCACGGTAGGTGTGATGTGTTCTGAAAACCAGTGTCAGGAAAAGAGTTGAACAAGTTAAATGTGAGGACCTACTCCATGTTTTAGTGGCTAAGATCACTCAGTATTCCTGATACCATATATATAATTAGTGTTCATATTGAGCATTACTCTTCAGGATATTGAGAAGGAGATGTTTGCATGTGCTTGATCACATGTACAATATCATGAAGTCCCTGTCTTCAGAGCAGCAGTAAGGTTATGTCTGTACTTCACTGTTGATTCTAGGGTTAAAATTACTACAACAGCTCACTAAAGACCAGAACAAACACATTTTTCCTGCAGGAGTATACTTTTGAAAGCAGCAGTCAGATTCTTCAGGACGTAACTTCTACCCTAGAAGAGGTATAGATGACTTTCCTGTCTCTAATATAAGACATAATTATGCATTATTGCACTTAAATGTGCATTACTGTATTGGGCAGAGAAGGTATTAATTCTCTGTCGTCTTGTCACTCATTTGCAGATTGATGCCGTGGTATCTGAAATCAGATTCTGAATCTCTGTTCTTAATCACTTAATGTTCTAATCTTTTGTTTGTTTGTTGGTACAGCTTTGGGTTTACTTAAGTGATTTTTGAGTCCAGGTTCAGGTAGTGCCTGAAGCAGTATAGGCCTTATTTCCTGTTCTGTCTTCTTTTCTTGCAACAGACAAAGACTAATCCATGACTAAAGCGTTAGTTAGAGAAGGCAAGATGTATTCTGCACCACAATCAATCTTCTGTTACATGTGTTTGCTGACTCTGTGTTACGTAGGGTAGAAAATCATTTAGTGATGGAACTCAGTGAAGACCTCAGTTACAGCCTATGTGAGGCAGGAGTTGATGGTTCAACCTTCTTAGCTGTGCACGGGTGCAATAGGGCATCTGCCCACCAGCATGGACATTGAAGCTCCTGCAAGAGAAAGGGACATGTTAGAGAGGCTTGCAGGCTGCCAGGTGGAGCACCCTTACCTATGGGAAAGTCTTCTGTGCTCCTTTGCACTCGGATCAGGTTTAAATACCAAAGAAAAAATGTTTGTACCAATTGCCCAACGTTTCTAGCAACAACATTACAGTAATAGAAGAAAATGCAGAACAAAAGACTACTTCTTTGGCATCTCTCACCATGGGTTTCTGAGTTACATCTAAGACATCTTCTACTGAGAAATGAAGGATCCATTTTAGAATCATAACTGTGTCCAAGAGGCTTCAGCAATATGTGACTGTGCGGGAGTGAACGACAGAACTACCAAACAATTTCCTAATGCTGCCTCTTGGCTGTTATGCCCTACAGATCTCCACCACACAAAACTTTTGCCATGCCTTAGCAGTCTGCAATCCTCAGCCACACCGGGTTTGTTTCATTGCAAAGCCAGACTTAAAAATAGCAGGATGGTCCTCATAGTTCTCGATCAAGTGGGTTAGCACTGCATGAAAGGAATCCTGTTTCTATAGAGCAGATCATTGGCCCTTGCTATTGTAATAATTGTTCTTAACTTCCTCACGTTGTCTGCTTTCAGCTCAGGAGGCCTGTTGTGAAAATACCTCAGGTCAGCTACCTTATTCAGAGGCAAAGCTTCCTGTGTGGCAGGAATTATAGATTTTTAATTTTTTTTTTTTTAGATATTTGAATATGTTGGAATCTGACTTCTGCAAAACCTATGACAAAATGCTAAAGAATAATTTACACTTGCTCAGTCTCCTGCTTTTCCACTCTTTATATTTTGGTGCTGCTCAAACCAGAAATCCCCTAGCACCTAATTATGAATGTTCAAGGAGGGGTTCATGTTATTTTACTTACAGTGGGCCAAAGTGATGCCTCTTACCTTCTTGCACCAATGGTGCAAGACCATCTGACCCACAGTGAAGCAATTTTGTTACTCCGTGTAAAAAGAAGAGACTTTAATCTCGTGTTCCCGGTGCTCACTTGAAGTTGTCAAATTTATCCTGGTCTGTCATCTTAAATTCTTTCCCATGAAATGTGACAACACAGCTTAAAAATGTCAAAGGTCGTAGCTTTTTTTAAGAGTATCTGTTTCCATCTCTTAGCAGGCTATGAAAAAAATTAGTAACAACCTTGAACACAGATAGCAAGGGAGCACCTGTACAGTGAAAAGCAATCTCCTTTAAAACAAAAACACCCAGTCACCAACATTTCTATGATCCAGGATAGGGTGGGAGAGGAAGGTAAAGATGCAAATTTTCCTTCTCTCTCATTTTTTCTACGTTTTTGTAAGAGGGATTTGTGTATCTGCCACCATGACTACAAAGGGAAAAAATGGATTAGAGTGACATATGACACTGCAGAAAATTAGTGTGCTTGCCGCACTTGCCCCGTACGTAGACAGAATCTTGGGCTAGAGTCATGCCAAGTCTGGCTTCTCAGCCAGTGGATTATGTGTCACTACAGCAGCACATGTCTGTGCCAGTCTTTAAAACCCTCGGCAGTTAAAGCTAGTGATTGGATTCTCACACACTACCAAGAAGCTTAAACCCATGTCATTCATGACTACAAATATATTCAGGAACTTTCTGCCTTCAGGAACACTTGTGGAGGACTCTATGTGTGATTGTTTGTTGGGTTTTACAATAATCAATTCTGCTAATAATGAGTACTGCCTATTATTGGGCTTCAAGCAGTGAACTGAAAGAATGCCCTATAATGAATAAAAATTTAGTTGGAAAAAATTCTTTTGTTCTTACATGGGTTTGCTGTCATCTCCTGAAATGTTATTAATTTCCTTTTGGAAATGTCTACACAAATCAAACCTTGATATCCTTGCCAGCCATTTGGTTTAAATAAACAGCTATATTGATTTACAGAGATGCTGGGCCTGGTGCCAGGTTTTTTCCACGCTGCTGCTGGAGTACGAAAGGATCCCTGACACAGTGTGCCCTTGATTAAGCTGCGTCTTGTCTGCTGTATCCTACTGCATTTGGTGTCTTTCAGGGGTTTTTTTTCTACATGTGAAAATATGATGGCCATTAAGCAATGTAAGGATTTATGGTATAAATGTTGGAAGTAGCCAGCTAGCTCTTGGCTTGATTCTTTTTGTCCCAAACCCACATGTTTCCCAGCCTCTCTGGGGATCCCAGCATTTCCTCCTAAGCTGCTTTAAGCATGATTGTGCCTCTCCATCTCTGTTTTTTTTTATTTTAAAAAGAAAAGGCCTAAAAATGGTTTTCTTGAAGAAATTTCCTTCAAGAGACCAGACTAGAGCAGAAAATATAATTAATGCAAGGCACTGACCACTGAAGCTTTAATATCTCTGTTCTTAAACAGGCTATTGCACCTCTGGGAGTAGTATAGCTATGGCAAAATAGGCTGTAAAATCCATTGAAGAAGCTGGCTAAATATATAAGCTGTGGTCTTGAGCTGACGTTTTACTGCCATGGTAACAGTGCTACCAAGCTAGCTTAGATGTGTTTGTGGCAACTGATGGCAGCATAGCCCAGAGAGTCAGTGTCCTTTCAGTGCCATCAAACAAGACATCCCAGGAAATGGCTTGATAACTTCTGAGGTCTCGCAGCACTTCAAAACACTGTCAGTGAGTGAATAAGCTGGCTGGTTTCGGACTTAGGTGCACATCAGAAAAGTCAGGGATGCAAGAGCCGCTGAAGAAGATCTAGAATTTAATTTCTTCTGTTTGTTGTGAGTCAGGATGACCGAGGGCAGAAATTTGTTGAGTCTATTGGCCTCTTCAGGAAAGGAGTAACCTGACTTGAGATAAATGCTGTGATGAAAACATGATCTTAAGTTAGGACTTCCAGTAAATTCCAACTCACATATAATCAGGTAGGAAAGAGCAATTTAGGAATCTTTATTCCAGCAGTTTATGCTTAGCAATCAGGATTCATATCAGATTGCTGAGGTTTGTAATTGACTGATAATGCACTTGGAACTTTCTTTGTCTTCTTCTTCTGGACTTTGATCTTATCAAACACTTCAGGTATGCAGGCCTGGCCTGTGCAGAACTTTGCATCACCTCCAAAAGTAACAGTGTCTGAAGCAGCAGCTCCCTTTGGGGTTCTGTCAGCTGATCCAGAGGTTGATCTTTGGAGGTAGGTTATGGTATTTGCTACTCTGTCAATGGAAACCCTTAATCTAGTGGGCACGGTTATCTGTTTTTAAATTCCTTCTGACACCAAATTGTGACAGAAAAGGGAATTGTTCTGGAAGCCTTGAAAGTTTTCAAGGATCTGGATTAGCATTCCTTGACTCTCTGGTTCTTAGGTCACTGCAAATATATCCATGCTTGGGAAGAGAGCAGGATGTGCCAAAGCAGTGACAAAAACCTCATGCTACTCTTGGGTTTTATATAGTTGATCTCTACTAGTTTTATTCTAGAAAACAGGATAGGGTTAGTAAGAGCATGGAACAACTCCAAAGCCGTGGGCTTTGTGATTGGCTTCTTTTGCTAGAAACCCCAATAAGAAGAGCAGTAAAATCCTACAGGCAGAAGCTTCACCATGATCCCTCTGTCCTTTTATTGGTGAACCTTGCAGCTTTAGGTGTCCAATGCAGCATGTCTGCTCATTCTACTCTGTGTATCTCCTGTTCTTTGATTAGAGATAATGACATCCAAACATTTTGCACTGAGAAGATTTTGTGTATTGTATAGCTGCTAATGAACTGAGCTGGAGAGAAAGAAAAGCTTAAAGTTTTTTTTTTATTCATTAATTCCATCTGTAGCATAATGGTATCTCATATGTTATTGTTTCTTATGGACTAGAATTAGAATGTCCACCGCATCCCATTTTTCTGAGACAGTTAAAAAATTATTTTTCTTCAACTTCACAGGTAGAACTGCAGTCTTAAGCATTCTCTCCCAGTATTAGCAAGAAAGCTGGGGAAACCTTTTTTTTTGTGCAATGATGCAATACTTGATCATGTTCATAGAGCTGTTGCAGCATTTTGGTTATTATCTGATTCTGAACTTTGCATTTAGCAATGCTCATGTTGTGTTATATCATCACTGGTTCTTTGTGGCAGTAGTTTATAAAGCCCTATCATGTCAAAATGAAGTGCTCAATTACTTCTCTAATCTGGATAGGAGTGGTGCCCAGGGACTGGCCCAGGACAAGACCCTACTGTACCAGGCAGTATAGCAGCTGTTCCTCAGAGGTTTATTGGAGGAGTGGCCATAGATGCAGGCACAGTAAACAATACTATGGTGACTCACCAGAGTGACTTTTGAGATGATGATTAGTGTAATTTAGAATTATGCTTTTTTTTTCCACACTGTGATGTTTCATGAATATTTGGTTTATGGCAGATAATTAGATTCCAAGCTACTTCACACTTCCATTCTTTATTGCCAGTTCATATCTGGATTTCATCTGAAATAATCTTCTCTAGGTGATGTAAATATTTTATTTCCAAGGTGAGTTCTATGACCATTTGCTCATTGTGCTTGTAAAGGCCCCTCCCTTTTTTAAAGAGGCTCTGTCCTTGTTTCAATAAAGGCATTGAAATGTCTCAGCAGGATTGCAAATCCACTAACAGCTTGCTTTTATCCTTACTGTTTGTGGAAGAAGAAGAGGAAATTCCTTTCAAAAGATACTAACATTCCCTGCTTTCCCTAGACTCCAGTAGGACTGTCCTTTGCCTATAAATGCTTCTCTGGTCAGCAACTGCAGTTTGCTGTAATGCTGGTGGAAGAGTGGCCACGCTTTTCCAACCTTGAGCCTAAGTTCCTCTCCGTAGTAGTGGATGCCTAAGAGAAAATGGAAGAACAAGGTACAGTTGTAGAGATCCTTCCCCAGGTACTTATTTCCCCATTCTCCAATAATCTCTGGTATAAGGATCATCTTAATCAAAACCATTGCTTTTGTGTTCAGTAACAACAGATTTTTACTTTTTTTTCTATGAGTTTGGTTAGTTACCTTTGAACACTTAAAGATTTATTCTCCAGACTGTGTGGCAATGAGTCCCACACTGAGTCTCCGTGTTTCCTGAATGTGTAAACAAGGGACAATACACAAGACTCCTCCATGAGCTTCTGCCTCTAAAGCTTTGGTTTGCAGCATGGTGAATTGGCTTTCATCTTTTTAGTCACACCAAGACACTGTTGCTGGGGAAAGGAATATCACAACCTGTCTATTCGCTTACATGCAGCAGATAGATCCGGACAACAGTTGTTGACTTTTGTGTGTAGGCTTGGAGTAAAGACTGACCTCAAGCAGGTATGTGACTGGCACCCCTGCAGGGATGCAGCAGAGTCACAGTATGTCTCTGCACTCCCTTGAATGGACAAGACAAGCCGTGTGCTGTCGCATCACATACACTATGTACTAAGAGTACATAGTGCACTCAGCTGGATCTGCCCAGCATTCTGGCCAATCCGAGAATGTAACAGTGCCCTAGGGCAGTTTTTTCTGTTTGTCCAAGGACCACCAAGTTGTTTGGAAAACAACAGAAAAACCATCTCACACACCACACACGTTGTCACTGTGATAAAAACGAGGCTAAATTTGAGCTGGTTTTATGTACTTTATAGTGGTCTTCATTTTGTTTGGTACCTCCCTCAAGTAAGTGCATTGCATCTGGTTTATGGGTTGTTTTTTTTATTCCAGTTATTTTGCAGACTTTCTTCTTCTGTCTACTGCCAGTGGTCTGGGGAATATGGGTTAAAAAACAGTGGTGTAAAAGTGTACTTCTGTACTCATATGAAAAGTGATATGCTTCTGAGCTTGTTTGTTTGTTTTGGTTTGGTTTTTTTTCAGTGATGTTATTTCCATTACTCTTTTGTTTTCCCCAAAGTAAACTGTGCTATTCTGTCTTGTCTCTCTGATGTTGTCATCCCTGAATCCCTCTAGGCACCTATAAATTCCATTTTGGAATGCAGTCTGAGGAGTTCTTTCATGTGCAGGTATGGGATGTTTTTAGTGCAGTAGTTGCACTTCTACCTGAGCTTTGTCATGGGCTCTGTATGCTATTAACTACCTGAAACAGGTCAGAATCTTGGTAATTGGTTCAAAAGATCCTGGTTTTCTAGTTTATGTCTTCAGGGAATCCTGACAGCATAACAGAAAATGGCACCAAAAGAGAAGTGATTATCCTCAAAGCCATAAATAGCTTGTAAGTTAACTTAAATACCTCAAAGGGAGTAAGTAAGGTGGTTTTTTCCTAAAAGTGATTCAACTTCGTTCAGCTTCAAGTCTACAAAGTTTAACAGAAGCTTCTGTCAGAGCCATTTTAATTATATTTACAAAACTGCTTAAATTATTTCCCTCTCTTCTGACCCTGTGAGTGAAGGAACAGGAAGAAACCTGTCTTGCTCTCTATGGTCTCCAATCCTCTGTACTTGTGTTCTAGGCCTTATTGCACGTCTCTTAAGGCTTAAAAATGGGGAACAGTACACTTGAGCAGTCTGCTGCTGCAGCAGACTTGGCATGTTTTATTTTTTAAACTCTGGATTCATTCAGTTATTGTTTCTGTGTCTTCTACATTTGGGGAAGCTGAGAATTTATAGAAATGATTTGAGAATGAAATCTAGAGAGCGAACACTGAAAAAATGTGGCTGTAGTAAGTTGGTTGTATACATGTAATTTAAACCTCTTGCTTTGCATGTAGATCTCATAAGGAAAATAACCAGTAGTTCTCATGTATATGTTACCTGTTTCTGAAGGAGCTTACTTGTTTATCTGATAAAAAGCACATTCCTTAGGGAACAGCAAGGGCCCCCATGTAGCTGTTTGTCATCTTTGACCCTTGGTGATGTGTTACAGAGCAAGCGAAGTTCATTCTGGAACTTATGTTTTGATCCTCTGTTCCTTTAAGTCAGCACTGAGTGGAGGGGATTAAGGGATTGTTTTTAGTAGTCTTTAGGAGGGGTCTACTGCTGGGGATAGCCTTTAATAGAATGTTTGTCATTCCCACTGCCTGCTGTGGGAAATTCATAGGATCACTGCATCAAGTGCTGGGATTGCTAGAGTCTTGAGCCAGAAAGAGCAACATACATCTTTCTTAGCTGTGACATTTCTACAGGAGATGCTGGTTTACAGCATTTTGACTTAAGACACCTGGACTCATAGAGAACTGGCACATTTGCTGTGCTTTTTTCAAGTTTCCCCTATAATCTAAACTTTAGATGGTGTTGGGGGGGGGTCAAGTTAAGTATTTTATTCAGAGCATTTTGTCCCAAGCCTCACTGTTCTTGTTCACCTGAAATTTCCTTTATGGCTATCTGAATGGCAATATTTAGAGGAACAGTAGCTTGCCTTATCATTTGCTATCTGTCCCAAAGCCTGCACTAAGTAGCTAACTACTGCATTCGTGTGCTTAAAAGTCACTTTATTCAATCTACTGGTGTTAAAAAGTGATAGCAAAGTGCAGGTTTGTCTGGATCAATGCAGTGGAAACAGGACGTTCTCTTGGGGCATAGCGCTGAGTCCCAGCTCCGGCATTTGTTGGCTTTGTACTGTCACGTGGGTGTAAAAACCTCCTGTTCCCTCTATTGTAAGTTCAGCCTGTCCAGTGCAAAGGGTGCACCCACGCAGCATGAAGAAATATAGCCAACTGCAACAAGGCTGCACTCCTCCAGGTACGTTAGCTGTGTTCAGAAACTACTTGGTGAGGTTCAGGACAAGGCAAATTTTTCCACTTCCAATGTCTGAACTGGCTTGTGTTTTTGATAAAACCCTCTATCACACATTACGTATCCAAAAGACACTAGGGGCAAAATGTTTCAACAGTTCTAGCAAGTTTTTATATGTACACATTTTTATAGCTTCTATTTTAAATACAATACCCTGTTATTTTATAGAGAGACCTCTGTGCCTGAAGGTCTCAGAGTGCTTTCAGATTGCTAGCAAAATTCTCCACTGCTGTTTCCTTTGTCTGCTGTCATCTTTCTGCTTGACTTACCTATTATGTCTTGCAGTGCCCGACAGTACTGCAACCAATGTCAAAGCAAAGAACTTGTGATTTCCCTATGCTATACTTATATACCTTAAGAATAATGAAGAATCCTCTGAATTAGTTCCACCTAAATCCTGTGATTAACGACAGCAACAGTATGGCGTAAAACTCTCTGAATCCCAAGAGAATTTTGCACTTGACTGTTTTATTAAATGTTCTGAATTGGTCTTTAGTATATTGTGGCTTCATAATTTTGCATCTTGTATTGCTCATGCCATCAGTTAATAACAGCTATTTGGCACATAATCCACTGGTATTTCAAGAAAGTAATTGTATTTGTTGGAAACAGAGTATCACCCTCAGAGCAGCCAAAAGGAAACAGGTTTTTGTTGTGAAGACAAATTCAGTGGAACCTGTCTAGTTCACAGATGGGAGGATCATTCTTATCTTTTCATTGCTAATTGTGTTATAGAACTGGTTTCTTTCAGCGGGAATTTATCATGAGATAAGCTAATTATGAATAGTTTTGTTTACCCAACAGTTTTTCTTTGGGAATAATCTAACTGAAGTATCTAAAAAATTTATGACCTCAAATATATCATATTGTTGGCTTTCTAGCCCTTCCTCATTAGTGCTTCTTCCATGGGTTTCTCACTCTTACCCTTGATGATTGTTCCAGAAGAATAATCTCTTATTATTTTAATCTGTCTTCCCATGATGAAGGCCTATCAGTTTAAAGATACAATTCTATTATTCTTTGCTTAGGCTTTCCAGCAGCACAAGTATTTGAAAGAATAACTGTATTCTAAAAAATATTTGTAAGTACAAAAGCTGGAGGGTGTTAAAAAAGATAGTTATTAGATGTGTATGCTGCTGCCCATCACCAAAGAATGTGAACAGAAACCATGTAAAACAGCATGGCCATTCCAGAGTATCTGTGATCTGCAGAATGTGTTCCGTCTCATCCTTTTCACAGAATTATAAATGGGAAATAAAACTAATGGAATAAATTGATAGTTTATGTAGTTGAACTACTACATTAGGCTCGTATCTTCAAAAAATATCAATATTACATTTACAGGTATGACACAGTCCAAGAATACTGTTAGTAATTTTCCACATCTCCAACAAAACAGCTACTCTGCAGTTTGTCATTGCAGAAAACTCAACCCTTACTGCTGTCGGTTGTCACAATAGCTCTTCCATTGCAGGAGTGAAAGTGTAAAGTATGGGATCAAGTCACCCTGCGTTCTACTTACATCTCAAATGGATGGATTGCACCACCTTCATAGGCTAGTCTCCCCCTTCCCCCTCCACCTCGCCTCCCCCGCCCTACTCTCCC
>WUAM01000311.1:2165493-2182172 GCA_024336885.1 Actenoides hombroni
CTTTCCCTTTCCCTTTCCCTTTCCCTTTCCCTTTCCCTTTCCCTTTCCCTCCTCTCCCCTCCCCTTTCCCCTTTCCTTTCCCTCATTTTCCTCTCTCTCATTATTTCAAAATTAAGTCACATGAAACCTACCCCCAAATATCTGTCTGCTGGCAAGGGCTGTTAAACACTGGTGACAGAGAAATGAGCCTGGTCTGACTGGACTAAATAGGTTGGCCAAGGCACTTGAGAATAACTTAAAAACAAGTTGCAGTGGGAAAGGCTGGGAATAACACCAGTTTGTTACATATGCATCTATTAAAGGAAACCAGCTGCTCCCAAATACCCTTGGTTAGTGAATGGCTCCAGAGGCAGTCTGCAAAGGAAGCATTGTCTGGATTTAGGAAAACCGACTGTTAAAAAAGCAGTACTTGAAAAAATGAAGGATTGATTTTATTTAAATTTCTTATTCCTCCGTCTCCACCCCTTATAATCAAAGTTGTTTTCACCCTAGCATCTAAAAAATTATACTTTTGGTTCCTGCAATCTTTTTTGCAAGACTGTTCAAGGGAATATGGGACAATCCTTGCAGGAGGGCCCTACACAAACTACTTGGCCTTAGGGTAACATGTATGTGCCCTCTTCTGGCTTTGAGCAATTGAATTGGACTGCTTTGCCTCTATTGCTGTTGATCTTGTGTGCTTTGTTGACTATGCTCCCCCACTTCTAATCTTTTTCCATTTTTATAGAACTAAAGACAACAATAGCAATGGTTGGAAAATGGAGCCAACAGCAAACATGAAGCTGAAATTCCCATGTCTTCCTTCCTTGGCATGTCATTACTGAAGGCTCTGAAAGACTTCTGTTTCATGTTGCGTCCAATAGCTCTTGTAGGATAAGCTACCTACTATTTTTTTCAAATGCTGGTAACTCCCATCTTTTAGCTAAGTCCAGAGCGAGTAACTATATTGTTACTACCTAAAATTCTTCTACAGTTTCAGGTGAACATGTTTTTCATTTATTGAGTTAAATTGTGCATACTGTGAATTACCAAATGGCAAGTGCTAACTCTTAGCTCTGTTTTGGATGAGCAAATGTACCTGAGAAGGAGGAGAGAGCGAATGTTTGTCCATATAAATTTAGTTTGTAGTGTTGTTCTCTACAGATCTCTATGCAGTCCAATACATGTCTTCATTGCAATGAGAAAGATACACTGGGCAGCATCAGTTCAGATCTGTTATGTGATCAGCTGTTATGAGGAAAGAAAGCTACAGGACTCAGTCTTGGCAGAATTTTTCCTACAGCCATTCTGTGCTGAGCTTTGTATTGTCCTTACCAAAAAAAAAAAAAAGTCTTCTCTCTTTTTTTTCTTTTTCTTTCTCACCACGTGAAAAAAAAAAAAAAATCGTACAAAGGAAAGAGGAATAGGTTGTTTTTCCAATCTTACATGATGTTTTTATATATTTGGCTGGAGTCTTCAGCTATAGAAGAAACTATGAAAGCAAGGTAGGGAGTGAATAGGAAGTGATGCTCCAGCAATCAGATCACCACTTTCATATTTAGGAGACCCAAGTGTAAGTCCATTCGCTCAGGAGAATTTCTGCAGTAGGTGAGTGTTTTTGCTTTTCTGTGCCTCAGCTCCTCAGTTCTACATTAAGGCTAACAGCACTGCCTTGCTAGAGCTGGTTTCATGGAGATAGCCACTGGGTGGGAATTGTTGCAGCACTGGTGCTACTCTTCTTTTGCTGAGGATGTTGAACTGTGATTCTAGCAGATGCTGTTACAGACCTCACTCAATTCTCATTTCTCTGGTCAGAGAGTGTAAGCAAGGGAGAGATCCAAGCCAATATGGTGGTTCTTTTTCAAAGGGCTGGTGAAAGAGTTAGAATTTGGGGCAGAGTGGGAGGGTGTTTGGATTATTCCTCACTATTTCTCCTTCTCCACAAAAAATGCTGAAGATTATTTGCATGTGTGTGCGCAGTGGGAGAAGACGCCCAACTGAGATCCAAACACAAATGAAACAGAACTTCCAAAGTTCAAAGCTGACACAATCCACGTTCTTGCTACTAGGAAAAAAAAAAACAACCCACCAAAAAACACAAAAAGAAGAAAGTTTATCTACTTTTCCTCTTTTCCTTTATTAAACAAAAATATCACTCATCTTCCTTCTCAAAAATGCATGCATTTAATTCAGCACTCTGATTTTGGGGGGAAGGAAGAGAGATGTTTCTGTTCCAAAAGCCTGGTTTTAATCATCAGATGAATTTTAAGACAACCTCTGAACATTCAGCACTTGTGGTCACTTTTCTCCACTCAGAAAACCAGTGGTTTTTGCAGACACTCCATAAACATAGGAAGCTTTGACTGTGTCTCTAACAGATAGGGAGACAGAAAGGCAAAATACACACAATATGAAGGCAAAAGCTAAACTTGTCTTTCTAGCTCAGAGGAACATAGTCCAGAAATCTGTCTCTGTAGCCAGAGACAGATGTTTCAAAGAGAACACCCCAAATCTGTAAAGCACAACTATTACATAACTTGCCTATGTTTTAGATTTCTTTCCAATCATTGATTTTCCTCCCTGACGCATGGGATTTTATATTCTGTTTGAGTCTTTGGTTTGATTTTGTTTCTTTGGAGGGAGGAAAGGGGCAGCATGGAGGGTTAAAAAAACTATGCTGTGCAGAATTCCCATGGTGTTTGGATTCCTGGTCCTAATTTGTATCTGATGAGGTATTAGCCTCAATTTTATCCGCAGCAGTAAGTTCCATGGGTTAACCATGTTTTATCCAATTTTTCTTTTCATCCATTTCAAGACCTCTGTCTTGAAGTTCCTCATTGTATGTCTTCATTTTTCTTTTAACGTGAAAGTAGCCGAAAAGAAATTACTGACTTTTTTCTGCACCATTTATTGTTTTTATATAGCCTAATTGTTGCTAGTCTCCTTTCTAAAATGAACGCTTTTGTTCCTTTCACCCATGCTTTTTTTTTAAAGAGAAGTCTTTCCATTCCTCGATCGGGTTCTCTCACCAGCCTCTCCTCAGCTTTGCTTTTTCCTACTTGCTCACCAGAAGTGAAGCCACTGATGTGGGTGAAGGTACCCTGTTCACTTTCACATAGACTTTCAATATTGTAATTATTTCTTTTCCACTTGAGTGTTAACCTTTCTAACCTCATCAGCACAACGAATACAGACTTCAACAGAACTGTCAGCAATTAGCCCCCATGAGCAGTTATGCTTATTATTAATCGCTGAAATTTAGAACATCTTTTCCAAAATATATTACTTCTCTCTGAAAATTTGCCTGATCGCTTTTCTGATCACAAGTCTGTTCACTTTTTCTCATTTCTACTCTGTTCAAATTACAGGAGAGAATGTTTAGCTGGGAAATTTTTAACAATTTCTGGTGATTCAGTGGATAAGTTGTCATTGTGGAAGTGGCTGAGTCTAAGGGCTTTTAATTATTCTGAATTTATGATCATGAATCAGAATAATTTCACATTTCTTAGAGTCAATATTCTTTGATGATTAGCTTCCTCATTTTTTAATCTCTTTTCCAAAATTTTGGTTTAATATGATTTCTCCCTTCACTGTCAAACTGGCATACATCATTATTGTTAGCCTGTTTATCAACAGAAACCTCATTCCAGAATTTTTTGTCCTGTAGAAAAGTTTCAAAGTAAAAAAATTAATCAAATTGGACCAACAAAAAGATTCCAAAATTTCCAGCAAAGTGGAGAAAAAAAAAAAAAAAGTGAAAATTTTTCATGTTATTCTGGAATATTGGTGGTATTAAAATAACAGTGAAAAACGGGAAGAAAACAGTTTTATGTTGTAGTAACGTGCATTCCTGCAGACCTTAAGGATTTCAATTGCACTATCCTGCTCTAAACTTCTCTGCAAAAGAATTAGTTACAATTCCACTAAGAGAGGGATGCTTCATTTTTTGTTTTGTTGTGTTTTACCTTAACTGCTCTTTGTGAACACAGACAAGTTAAAATAGTGTATATTTTGTTCCTACAATTAGGAATTATAACATCTGTGGTATTGAACCTTTAATCCCCACTGTGTCATCTATACCTTGTGTTCAGAAAAAAATTCACTTATCATTATTGCATTTCTGCTAGAAGCTGTTCACTCTGGTTTGGTCAAACTATCCATTAACATCCCAGCTGGTTTCCAGTCAATATGATTCATATACCACAAGCTTCTATGGGAGATGTAGTCGACACTTATAAATGCAAGATGC
Organism: Actenoides hombroni; assembly: GCA_024336885.1. NCBI lineage: Eukaryota > Metazoa > Chordata > Aves > Coraciiformes > Alcedinidae > Actenoides > Actenoides hombroni. The sequence goes on from WUAM01000311.1 coordinate 2,169,722, forward strand.
TGAATTAGGTCATGTGCAGATTTTCAAAGGCAGATGGATATAGAGCAGCAAGGCCCCTTTTCCATTGGGAGCAGCTAGCTCCCAGTGGAACCAAGGTGTCTCTGTGCCACCAGTGTCCCTGAACCCAAAAGGGTTTCACCCTGTCCTGCATTTTCACTTTGTACTGATGAAGAGCGGGGGGTCTGTGGCCAAAGATGACCTGTGCTGGTATTACAGATACTGGATCTTTTGCTTGAAAATTAATGGGAGTGGGGATTTATTTTATTTTCTTTTTTTTTTTTTTTCTAATTTTGGCATGATAATTAGGTGTGAGTAATCAAATACAAGATTTTAGCAACTTTGCAGAAGTAGAGTACCAGTATGAATAATTATTACAGCTACCAACATTTTAATGCTCTTTTTAGGGGATTAATATGCAGCCACAAAAATTTGTTTCAGACAGAAAGTTGGCATTAAAAGTTGCAGGGTTGATTTCCCACCACTTCCACCTTAAATTTGAATTTAATCCATTTGGCCATTTTTAAGTATGAAAAAGACTTTTGTGTTTTTGAAGGTAGAGATTCCTAACATAGTTCTGGTTTTAGAGGGAATATTTAGGGAAATAACAGGGTCTTCAGGATTCTGCCTCCTGCCTTGACCCGCTTCTGCCTCTCTTCAACAAACTTATTCCATGTTATTATGTTCTTGCACTTTATCACGGCCTGTGACAGGGACAGATAAAAGTGTATCTGTGGGTTTATTCTTCCTCACTTTTCTCTTTCATTCAGTTAGGTATTTGCAAAAGCTCCTAACTGGTTACCCCTACTGACTTTTGATAGCAGTTGAGAGCTTCCTTGGGAACTTCTGGAAAATTACATCTTGGTTATATATTCAGTTCTGAATGAGTGCTTTCTATGCCTACATGTAATATAAAATAAGCACCCCATGATGTCTTGAAAGTCATTATCTTTCCCCAGTCATCATACCTGTCTTCCAACAAATAGTTTTCCAACTACTTCTGGAGTAAATGACCTATTGTGAAGACAGTAGCAGCAGCAATTGATCTAGTCCCAGTGCTCTTGCAGCCATCTTTCTCCTGCCAACTTTAAGCTAATCCAGGGAATAAAACTTTAGCTTTTGCATAGCAAATACTTTATGATCTAATTTAAAGTATTAAGGGAATTCAAAAGAGAAAGAACGTGTAGAATGTTAAGAAAACGCGTTCTTAATTTATAGAATAAGTAAGAAAATTGGGAAATTTTCTTATTTATAAATTAAGAACCCCCAAATGGAGGGTTCACTCAAGATTTTGTAATCTGCAAAATGCTTGGCTGGCAGGGAAAGTTGCTCAGTGACTTGTTCATTTTTCTTTTTGTCTTGAACATCTAGTTCTGCTTTAAAATAAAAAGCAGTGTAGGTTCTATCCTGAATTCCAGTATGGCATAACATAAACCCTGAGGGTTTTTTGTAATTTCAAACAAAAAATATGCCATGAGATAACAAAGAATCCACTATTCTGAGTCTGAGTTTTGCTTTATACGTTGCCTGTGAACTTACAGCATTACTTATTGCTGTTATGCTGTCTGTGGTGCAAAATAGGGTTCTGTTGCTCTAAGATCTGAGAAAAAAAAAATGCACTGAGGGGTGGGTGCTCATATTTGAATTGTAAAAGAGGAAGAGCCCTGAGTACTGTAATCCCTATTTTACTGAGACCCAAAGTGAGTGTGTTTGCTTTGTCAGCGATTGCTCGGATACACTGTGCCAAATCTGGCCAGAGTTTCACCTGGTAATCTAATGCCTTGTTAGGCTGAGCCTCTTGTCACCAGCTGTATTATCTTGAAGACAAGACTCTGTTAAAGGAACTGGCCTGATTCCATATGGTTCCAGTGATTTTAATGGTACTTCATGTTGATGCTTTTTATTTTTTTAATAAAATTTTCTTTCTCTTCCCTTGCTACTGATGCTAAGAGGTGCTGTATAAATTGCTAGAAATAATGAGGATATATCCCTGATAACAAGGGTAGTGGAAGATGGCAGTATACTGTATTTTTTAATTTATGCAATTTTTAAGCCAGTTTCAAACTTTTTCACGGTATAGAGGCTCAGAACCAGAGGCACGAAGCAGGTGAGTGACATGGCAAAGGCACCAACAGGGAGTCGTGACAAGCTCTGACTCAAAATAAGGTTCCTTCCTTCTGATCCCTGAAATGTTACATGAGATTTTATAAAAACTTCTCTTTCAATTAAGAAAATGACGTAATGTTTTTAGAATCCAGTATTTTTTTAGGGAGAAAAAAAAAAAACCACAACAAAACCAAGGAACAACCTTCTCCCATAACCATTTTGTCAGAATTCTTGAGAGCTTAATGTCTTCATGCTTTGAAAACCAGTTGTTAAGCAAAGTAAACTCTGTGCAGGAAGGAGTGAAATTTGAAGTCATAAAAATTTCAAAAATGCTAAAAAGAAATACAAAGAGCTTCTTCTCAACAACAAGATCCTACGTTAATAATGAGCATTAATTCACCTCAGAGAGGAGGCAGAAGGATCCTGGTGGTTTCGGTTTAAAGTATACTTTTCACTAAAAGGAAATATACATAACATTTTGGACCAAGTTATATTTTTTCTATTTTTAACACATGGTGCAGAATTATATTATCTTCCATGTTTGTAGAGCACTCAACAGTCAGAATGAGGGATTTTTCCTGTACATCCATCCTGAGGTTTGTATTTTGCAGAACAGAGGAAGTCTTGTAGATACCCTGTTTAATTAGAGAAAACAATGGTCCTTGTTTTCTCTGCAGAGAAGAGCCCCATATTAGCAGTACCACCTTTAGCTCCAAGAAGCTGCTGATTCTACATTGAGCAGCTTAGTATCATGCAGAGATATCATTGCCTGGAATGGAGGAAATGCCTTTATACCCTGGCATATTATAGAAACAGGCACCCATAGCTTGCTTTACAGCAAAGTAATCTGGAAAGTGTGAACAAGAAGGGCTCATGTGATGTACTTTCCTAATTTGAGTAGTTGTGGAGAACAACAGAATGGAATTTATGCTCTGCTTTTGCAAGGAAGTAACATGTGAAAAAATTCTATTTTGTGCAACAGCCCTGACAAAAGCATTGCAGATTGCTTTTCTAATGCACGTTTAGGTTTCACTGCTCAGCACAAACCCCAGATTCTGATGCAGGATTCATTTCAGCAAATCAAAAGATCTTAAAATACAGCTTATCTGTTATAGGCTGAAATTCAAATATTTTAGTAAAATGATTAAAAACTTGCTCTTTTTTCCTTAGTGTTTACTTGGCATCAGTGTGCATGTATTATAGAGCTGCTGGATGTTACCAATGTTATTAATAAAAGCAGGAGCAGGTGAGTGAACACTGGCCAGAGTTTGCCTTGAAAACCATCCAGGCTATCCGGGGCAACAGCAAAAACTGAAAGCTGACAATACAAAAGTTGAACTGGCAGCTTGTCAGGGACCCAAAAACTGCCTCTGTTCTACACATCGTAGACTTCTACAACTACTAGTTTTCAACAAGGTCTCTAGAAGAAGTAGCTGTTGGCATGCAAAGCCTCATTCCATCAGTGGTGAAATGAGTCAGAATGTGCAATCCCACTCAAATCTGCAGCCCGGATGAATGACTCCAGAAGATGTAAATCTTTCTAATTCTCAGCAGTTGTATTTTTGAAACCTTTACTCTAGAGCTGCATGCTAAAGAAGAAGCAGCCTTCAGCTTCATCAGGATTTGTCTGATTATGTTGGTGTCAGAAGCAGAATGTAAAGTCGTGTAGCCTCTACTAGAAATCATCATCCTTTCTCATAAACAGCTGAATTGGGATTGTAATCGACAAAGTAAACCTTTGGCAAAAAGGCCACTGGGGAATTCTGCCACTGGTTAAGCTTACTGTTAGATGAACTGGAAAAGTGTGCGGTTGATTCTTTGTAAAATGTTAATTTCAGTCATAAACTTTGAGGAGTTGTTCTGTCAGAGGGCTCTAGTAAAAGTCCAATTGTTTGCTAAGCTTGTTGTCCCTGTAGACAAATGAATGTTAAAATAGCTTCTAATGAAACTTTAGCTTCTTGCTGGCTTCTAGCCTGTTATCCAGCTGTAGCAGCTATGCCATTTGAGTGCCAGCATTCAATTCAACTTGATTAACATTAATACAGACCATGGGATGGTTGAGATGGATGTTAAACACGTTGACATGCAGGGGATTACTGCTTCAGATGGTTTTATTGTCGACACCTGCAAGTTTGCTAACTGTTGTTAGAGTGCCAGTAATTAGCTGGCAGAGGTGTGACACCAGATTCTAGACAGGTTTCAAAACAATGTTGTTACTCGGTAAAATTATCTAGATATTTGAAATCCAAAGGCCATTTTACCTTCAGAATGAAAAGGAGCTGTGAGCTCTAATGATCAGCAACGATCTTAATGCTTGAAACTTCTATCTGCATGATGAAATATGCATGCTGTGGTGTCCTGCATTAACAGCACCTTTGCAACGGGCCTGCAGAGGCTGTTTTCTCTCCTGTTACCCAAGGGCTGACTGTCCTGGTTTGAGTGAGAACAGAACTAATTCTGTTCAGTGATTTTACCTTCCAGCTCAGTTCTTCTAACTAACTGCACTGTCTGAAGGTAGCAGCCTGTTCTCACAGACAGGGTCTGCTTCGAGCAGTGATAATGCTCGACATTTAGAGTAAGTACCAAGGACTGGTGTGCAGACCACTGCACACTGCAGACCACTGCTGTGAAGGCCACTGCTGAATCCTGTGTACCACACTGGGGGATGCAGAAAGTAAAAGGACGTATTTGCAGGGGTGAGCAGACGGGTGATCCTAAACTGACCAACAAGGTATTCCATCCCATGCACATCGTATTCAGTGTAAAACTGAGGGATTATGATGCTCAAGCTCTCTGCTCTTCCCCTTGGCTTTTCCTTTCTTCTTCAATGGACGGCATCTGAGGAGGACTCTGTCCATTCTGTCTTCGATCCTGATCTCTGTGTTCCTGAATCCAGCCCCCGAAGACAGTTCCCGTCTGCCACTGGGCCCAGTCTGGGACTTCCCCAGTGCCTGCGTCACAGCATCAGTGGTGATGGTGAAATAATTGCCATGGGGGGGGTTGGATTCAGTACTGATTTTGTATATATTTGTATATATTCCATTATCATTTTCATTAAAGCTGTTCTAGTTTCCTTTTCTACTTGATGACTCTCTCCCTTATTCCCTTTCTCTTCCTCTTTGCATACGGAAGGGAGTTAACAGCATCTGTTATAGGTCTAGTGGCCTGCCCTAGCCCTAAACCTTGACACTGTTGTATGGCAATCCTGTGACAGTCTTGTAGCCAACATTCTTGTGCAGCCTTCCCAAGCAAATAGAAAGCCATTCATTTTGGCATCATGGTATTTGAGATAATTTTAACTAACTCAAATATCATTTTTTATCTGAGGAAAAATGGTATTCTTCATGGAATTTGACAACTTGTTATTTCAGATACTCCCTTTGTATCTGATAATTTGGTTCTTGGCACTGGGACATAAAAGTATGTCTTCTGAGGTTTGAGGAATTACATTAAAAGCAAGCTTAATTCCAGGCAAATGATCAGGGAATTTATTTTTTCTATTACAATGGGGCAGGGAAGAGTGTGTAAATGTAAATTATACAGACCCATGAATGCTGTCAAAAGATCTTTCCATAGCAAAAATAGTGTGAAGACTAATGGAAACATCAGATAAGTTCTTTAATTAGAAAAGCATTAACTACCAAGTAATTAGTGAAAGGTTTCAGAGTTACAAAGGAAAAAAATAACTAATGAGGGGACAGATTAATACATATTTGTTATCACAGTGGATTGGATTTATTGTGTTTACTGTTGCTGAATCTCATCTGTCATGTTAATAGCAAGTCAAGTTGCCAGACCAAAGATCTCAGTGATATGAAATGCATGTTTGCATAGGAAAGAACAAGCTAAGGTTTTGGGGTACATGGAGGTAGATGTCAGAAGGCTGGAATTAGCACCTGAGCTTCATTCTTATTTCCTGAACTGAGACTAAACACTTTCACAGTCCTCTTGCTGTTACAGCAAGTTTCAGGCTGCACAAAAAGCCAGAACTGAATGGAATAAAGTATTATTTGTTCTGCTACATGATGAATGATTGTTTATGAAATAAGGCTGAATGCATCTTTCTTCCATTTCTCTGTTTACAGAAAAAAAGACTCAGGACAGATCAAAGAATAAAACTTCTCTACATTTTAATAGAGAATTTTTCTTTCCCTTTTTAATTTTTTTGGTTGGTTGATTGGCTGGTTTTTTTGGTTCCCCAGTGGGCATAGTCTTGATGGCAATAAGAAAACTTCAGCCAGATCTAGTAGGGTGTGATGAGAATTTACACTATTGAAAGGCACAGTTAGGTTCTCAGGATCCTTCCCACCAGAAAGGTGAATATTCATATTGGATGATAAAGTCTTCCAGAAGTACCCTCTTTACCTTGTAGGCTTATATAATGTATTTTGACAGTTCAGTTACTTATTTTCTTGAGCTATGCACACAGTTTGATTGAAATGGAATCATTGCTGAAGATCAAGTGTAATGATACCTCTATTTGATATTAGAAAATCTGCTTTTCCCAGAGCCTGATTCACACAGCAGAAATATCCCTTGCTGGTATTTCTTCTTGGCTCGGAATCTCTGAAGATTTCTGTCTTGTTTCCCAGGTCAACAGTCATAGGCAGGTAGGTTGAATTTAGGCTGCATGACTATGGACATATTTTCCTACATCCTGCCCAAATTCAGACTGACACTTTGTGATGTGATGACTGAAAACCTCTACAAAACAAAAAATAGTTCTTGGAAGGAGAGGAGAGCTCACGTGTACAGTCCAGAAGTTTCTGCTGATTCACTTTCTAGAGCAGTTTTTTCTTTCCTAGTCTTCTGTGCTGCAGGAGTTGCTATGGCTGTGCATTCCCTGCTATGAATTCTGCTATATGATTGCAGGACATTCCTAAATGTCCTGCAGCTGCAGCCAAGAGAAGGGAAATAGTTGTATGCCCTGGTAAGTCTCTATAGCATCTCCCTCTGTACCGTTGTGTGAAGGGCTGGACATAAGAAATGTCATTAGGTTTCTTACCTACTTTTTTCTATTCCTACTGTGTTCCACTGCTTACTGTCTTCATATGTTGCTGTACCAGTAAGATCAGTATCATAAATCTGTTAAGGATATGTGATGGTAACTGGGGTTTGTTCCACGAGGAAAATAGGAGAAACCCTAACAAAACTGCAAAGCTATACTTCCGTACAGCTTGTAATCATTTAGACGTGGCAGTAGATGTTAAAATGATAGTGTAATTATCTATATATAGCTCAAAGCAGGGGCAAATGAATAGCTTAACAAGGATGGAACTATGTCTTTTTAAGGTATAAGCCTTCTTGTTCAGGACAGTCAGTCTTTCTACAAATTTTTTTTGTCATCTTGTATGCAGTAGAATTGGGTTTGGTGTCATTTGGCATAGTGTAAATCAGAGGAGATCCACAACATTTAATGCTGGTTCTGCAACAGTGTAAGGTTATGGCTGGACTCTTTCACCAGGAGTTACTTCCTTTTGGATTTGTTGATTCACAGTTCTTTTCAGTTTGGTGTTCAGGTAGAGATGATTTTCATCTGTCTTTTTTTCCTCCCACATTACATATTACTTGCTCTTCTCTGTTACTTACCCTCTTTTGCATTTTTCTTTTCTCTTTCACAATAGCATGCTTTAAATCAAAGTGGACTGGCTGGTGGTTTTTTGCAGAACTATTTTTTCAAACACCAGATTGCTGTAGTCAAATCCAAGTAAGTGACTTCAGTAGAGACTTCACTGAGTGGAACATAAATCCAGCAATATATAAATGTAAGCAAACAGTTTTAAATAATCTATTTATCTTTTCTGGCCTAAAACTCTCCGAAGTTACAAAAAGAAGGATGTGGGAAACCATCTCACCAAAAATGATCTTTTTTTTTTTTTTTTTGTCCTTCTATTGCTTGTTTTTTGTTTATTTTTTTCAGAGAATTACATTAGTAATTCATACCTACCAGCTAAAGCAAATCTGATTTAAAAAAAGAAACACAGTACAAAACCTTGGGGGACATGATTGCTCAGCTGAAAAGTAGTGAGTAGCAGTAGAGTGTAGTTAGGGTGAACGGAGTCTTGCAAAAGAAAAAGAAGAAAAAAAGACCTTCTCAGAGCTATTTTAAGATCTTAGGTCATGAGTTAGGTCATGAGCTTCTTAGCATTTGGTGTGGTATCTGAGTAGCTACTTGGATTATAGATCAGGGCAGGTGCAGAAGACTGTACTATAAATAATTTAATCCTTAAGGAGTTCACAAACTTCTTGAATGACAAACTGGACAGCAACATATTAGTTGTGAAGAAGAGAATTATTAAAATAGTTTTAGAAGAATTTAAAGCTTTATTTTCCAGCAAGTGGGATGGCATAGTTTTTAATTATAAAAGCTAAAACTCTCTTTACTGTTACCTTAGAACGGAAAACCTTTTACAGAGTTACAGCATGTATTTTTTAAGCATGACGGGCACGTTAAGGGATATTTCTGTACTCATTTGCTGCCTTCTGAGCTGCACAGAGAACTGACTGTCAGGATTCCTACCTTCTATTTCAGGGCCTTCTCTTCCCTTATGGCTGGAGCATATATGACCAATTCCCTCAGGGGAAGTTTTGCCATTTTTTATGCTTCTCTTAGAAATAATGCCCCTCATCACCTTTAGTGCAAAGCTCTCCAGAGATTCTTACAGGATAAAATACACTAACTAGAGAGGTAAAATAAGCATAATTTTGTCAATATATATTGTTTTACTTGTTTACCAGGTGAATACAGATGTTTTCATTTCCTACTTTTTGAGGATAATGCCATACATGTGTTGCTGCTCCCTTTGTCCAAAATGAACCTTTTAGTTAAGTCTCAGACACCACTGAGAAGTTAGTTTGTATTTTATTTATACTTGCTTCCCTATGAGGGAGCACTCCACTTTTTAAATGACACATACAGGCTTATGAGTTCACTCTTGACTGACTTAATTTGAATCCTTAATCATCTTTTAAGAGGTGTGTTTTCACAGAACTGGAAAAACCAGTTGTCGTATAAAATTAGGCATCATTTCCTGCTTATTCCTTTTTTTAAAAAAAAAAAGAGAAGAATTAAAAAAATAAAGAAAAGAAGCATATGTTTGAAGTTTTTCCAAATGAATATATCCACCTACCCTTTTGTTTGTTACCAGAGTCAACAGTTTGAACTCCCTTTGACCAGCAAGTAGAACTACTGCGAGGAAGTTCCTGTATCATTTGTCAGTGAGAGAGATTAAATCGTTTCTCTGGTGAAAAACCAAAAAATAGTTAACAAGTAACATTACAGAATTGGTATTAGGTCAGCAAAGCAAGGTTTGTGCTGCCTTCTTTTTTCACTATGCAAAAATAATTTGTATACAGTCTTTCTTCACCTATCAATTAAAGAGGGAGCGACTATACAAGCTATTTTGATTTCCAAGACTGTCTTTCTTACCCAGCTGGAACAGAAATTTCCAAGGAATTGAAGTTGTTAATGAAAGGTATAGCAAGCATGCTTACATGTGTCTGTACTTTTCATATGGTCTGTACAAGGAAATAAATCACTATCAGCCACTTGAGCCCCATGGATATAGGGCTTTATCTTGATATAAACAAAGCTTCTTAATTGGACGTTTTCACTTAAGTAGAACGTCAAGATTTTGTTTTTCTACGGAGGCAATAGTATCCTCCAGGTATTTTATTTAAAAACCTTTCGAGTTCCTTTCCTTCTCCCCGTATCTCATCCTTTCTCACGCATCCCAGACGCTCCCATGTCATGGCTAACATTCTTTTAGAAAAATAAAGCTGCACAGGAATTATTTTAAGAGCCCATTAGCACCACTCCCAAATTAGCCAGACAGGACACTGTTTCATTTCACAAGACATTTGCTTTCCCCAAAGCCAGAAGAGCTACCTCAGTGAATTCCCAGACATGATTCTCTACACGTTTTAAGGAACTTTTTGTGGCAAAGAAGTAATTTCTCCTAAACAAAACACACTGATATATTCCATAATGCAGTCAGGTTGGCTAACAATACGTAATTAGGTGTCTTTTAAATTTTCACTATACTCACCTCAGAAAGGCCCTAATCTCTTCTAATTGGCTATATTGTAAAAGCAAGCTAAGTGCAAAGGGAAAAAACCTACACTTTGGAGTTGTGACTAAATCTGCAGACTTTTTTAATACTCTGGTGTTTTAAAACATTCTGTGACATTGCAGTCCTCTTTATATTTTGATAGGTTTAGTATCTTTTTGAAATTGATGGATGGGGATTAATGAACAATATGATCTGTATAGAAAAGGGAGGAATTCACTCTCTAGAAACGTTTTACTTCATAACTGTTAGTATTATTTTATTTTACTATTATTGTCATAGAAGTTTGGTTATTAAACCAATGCAGTGAGAAAGGAATGCAGTGATAAATCATCTTTTCTTTACATGGGCATAAGAAAAGCTTCTGTTTCGCCATGCTCTCCAGTAGCAACGCACATGAATCCCCGTGCCTGGCTGCAAGCACTCTGTGTTGTTGATAGCTGAATTGAGAGCATGGCCCTGCTCAGGAGTAGGGGAAGACAGCTTGGGCTGAACTCTGATCAGGGGGCTTCGCTGTCTTGTAGAGCTGAGGCTTCACAGTGCAGCTTGTTTAAACTCTCCAGGAGCTGGGCACCAAGGCCTGCTTTGCCAATCCAGCCCTTACGGCCCTTGCAAGTACAGCTGGCCGGAAGCTGTAGGACATTCCCTCCTGCTGCAAAGTAACATCAGTTCAACAGATCCAGTGACAGCACCAGGGAGGAATTTTCTGCTGCAAGTACTGAGCGCAGACAAAGAGGCCGCCTAATTTTCTTTGTGCAGCCTAAATCCTGTGGGGCTTGTGCACATCCATGTATTTTCTGCACTGCACAGGGGAGCGTGTGTCGTGGGGACAGGGCATGTTGTGTCTTGCTTACAGCGCTGACGAGACTGTCAGAGACCTGCCAGAAGCAAAAATAGTTCTCCACTTAATTATATGTTATTTTGTTAATTCTCTCACTCTCTGCTGCCTGTCTCTTGCTGGCATTGTGGGCAGAAGGCGCAAGCCGCCTCGCCAGCCCGTTTCTGTCCCATCTTCTCCTGGACTCCATCCCTTGCGACTCTGGCTACTCCCACATGGGCAGCTGAAGCCACCAGTTGAGGGGCGTTGTAACTCTCCGCTGTCTTTTCAGTTCGGTGTTTGGGCCCGTGCCACGTGCAGGAAAGAGGCACATCTCCCTGCAGAGACAGAAGTCCCACCGAGCTATAGCAGAGGAGAGCGGTAGACGCAGGAAGCACCAGTAGCTGCTGGCACCTCTGCTCTGCCCTGGCCTTAACCTGTCCCTTCTCTGCCTCTCCCCGTCTCCCCTGCACAGGTCCCGGAGCCGTGCACGACGGTGGCAACTCTGCCTCCCGAGCGGCCGCCGGGCTTTGCCTCTGGGCCGCCCTCCTCGCTCGCCTCCTCCTCGACTTTTGATAAGGGAGCGGAGGGTCCCGGGAGGCCCCGCCGCGCCTCTCCCCCCGGGGACTCCTCTCCATCGGACGGGCGATGCGCCGGAGGACAGGCGACATCGTCAAGTGTCCGAGGATGGCCCCATCTCCCACGTGCCGGGACCCTTCTCGCCGCCGGCTACGCTGTACAGACCCCACCACGTGCCACCAGACTGTCGCCCGCCGTCGCCCCGGGGACGCGGTCTGGCCGCGGCCGCCTCCTCTCCGACGCGGATGGGCGCGGAGGCGGCGGGGCGGGTGCCGCCCGGCCCCACAGCCTCCATTTTGCGGTGTAGCTGCGGGAGAGAGCCCGGAGGCTCTGCAGGTTTCCCCTCAGGTGAGGCAGCTGGAGGGGGGAAGGGGAGGAGTCGGCCGGCCGTGACCTCGCCTCAGGCCTCGGCGGCTCTCCTCACACACCGCCTCCGGGGCGGGCTCGGCCCCAGCCCCGCTGCGCCCTGCGGCGCGGGCGTGCTGGGGCCCGGGGCGACCCGAGCGGCAACCGGGGGCAGGGCTCCCGGAACGGCGGCCGCCCGCCAGCTCGGGGCTCGGCAGGTGTCCGGCCGAGGAAGGTATCGACCCGCCCCACAGCGCTGCACCCCCCTGGCCGGGGGGGCCCTCCCGGCGCGGAGCGGTGGCGAGGTCCCGGTCGCCTTGGGACAAGTAAGTAGAGTGATACCTGCCTCCGCCCGCAGCCGCGCCTCGCCGCGCCATCCCGGGCTGACGGCTGAGGGAGCGGTGGGAGACCAGCGCCATACATAACTACCCTGCCCACCCCGAAACAGAGCGGGGCGGCGGCTCCCTTGTCGGGCGGGGCGGGCGGCGGTCCCACCGGGGGCCTTTGAAGGCTGCGGGGGGGGGGCGGGGGGGGGGGG
>WUAM01000311.1:2186631-2209795 GCA_024336885.1 Actenoides hombroni
TGTATGGCAGCTGGTGGCCATACTGAAGGCTGAGGTGTAGGACTGGGTGTGCAGGGAGAAGTCAAAAAGGGACCTCCACTATGGAAAGTCAGCATGCTGGCTGTTAAAGAAGTTAGGTGCCTGGGACTGAACCGGAGATGACCACATCCAAGTACTTACAGTACCCGAAAACACCACAACGATGTGATCATATGGCTTCTGTCACCCCACAAGTTTGTCCAAACCCCGAGCTAAGATTGGAAAGGAACAAATAGGTGTGGTTTTAGGTAGAGACAAGATAAGGTGTGAGCAGCACAGACTCATGTAGCATGGAGATGTAGTCATGAGTGGCAGTCACAGCAAAAAAATGACAAGGCTCTTTGGATTTCCACTGGCCTTGGGGAATTCTAGCAGCTGTAACTTAATGTTTCTTGCTATAAAATTTATAGTGTCCTTTGCAGCAGTTTTGGTGTTTTTAGTGGTTGTGTAAAAGAGATGCAAAAGAATAAATTTCTTACTCGTGTAGTTTATTACAATAGAAAAAATGTTGATTCTTGCATTTCCTTATAACATGGGGCTTTCTGCACGTTCTGGGCAGCAAGTTGAAAGGAAGAACTTTCAGATGACTTACAGGTGATATTCCCAAGGAGCAAAATATGGCTACTATGCTTGTGTAACTACTGCATTCTTGCAAATCACTTCATGTATACATTTTTTTCAGTGAGGGATCACGTAGCAGTCATTAACTTGTTTCATAAGAGCTTTTGTCTTTAAAAAAAGTCTGTACTCACTTTCTAAACTTCGTGGAGTAAAGGACACAGATTTTCCCATTTTCACTAACATCTGTTGTTCTAAACAACATATTAAGGAATTCCCATGAAAATGAGAAGTTTTGCTATTACCTGTAGTGGCAGGAGGAGTAGTTTTGGAGAAGTGATTACAGCTTGCCAGTGAAGTCTTCTTTTTACAGTTCAGCCACATTGCTGTAAGGCTGAGGATCCTGAACGTTAATGTTTGGCCCTTCCCTGGAGTTGGTTTATGCAGGCAACGTGGAATTCTGCAGAGCACACTTACATGATTTTTATTTGGAGGAATCTGTGCCGGGGTGAATAAAGACAGAAAACTGAACTCACAGGCACAGAGAGACCTCTTCTACAATGCTAGCTACGTACAGATTTTTTATTTTATTTTTTTTTTTATTGTCACAACTGTATTTCTTCATGCTTGAGGAAGGAGACTTGGAGAATATTGCAGCTAGTAAGCTGAGGTGTGAATCTGACCCTTCCCTGAGTGTAATGCCTTATGTGTATAGCATGTGACCAGCTAGGGTTGTTGCAGTTTGTTTTCTCTTCCTGTGCAAGGTACAGATATAAGAACAATGCAAAAGCTAAAGCTGTGGCCAAACCACATCACAGCTCACAGGTTTTGATCGTTAGACCAGATTGTTACACTTTTTAAAGACCGTGGCTAGCAGCCATTGCCTTAAAAAAGAGTATCTTCTGATTTGAGTGTATGCATCTCAAGGGGCTGTTGGCAATTACATTTTCAGAATGCATTTTTCTTCCTTCTTTTGGAAGACAGAATCTCTCTCAGGATAGTAATAATTAACACCCAGTGGTAGCTTATCCATGTCATCGCTCAGTATAAAAATATGCGGTGTATAAGCGTTATGGCAAAAATGTAGAAAGTTGTGTTTGTCTGTTAGCTGTGGGAGTGCCCCTCAGTGTCACTGGGGTTTTTTCCTTCCTTACCATATAAGGAGAGAAGTCCTGCTCTGCAGAACAGTAATTTGGGCCATATAAGGCTGGTTGGTAAACCCTTATTGAGTTACTGAAGCAGGAAATGAAAACTTGAACTTTAGTCAGCCTCTGTTTTCTAAGCATATTGTATGCTCTTATCATGATGAGGAGTCTTGACATAATAATAATTAACTTGTAATATTACATATTTTCCTAGGGTAACGTTTATGAAAGGTTTTTTTCTTTCTCAATTCAGAAAGTTCAGATTCTTGCTGTTTAAAGCCAGAAGTCTGAAAATACAGGTTTGGAGTACTGCTTGATTGTGTAGCTAAAGGTTTTATATTTGGAATAATGTGTATCTCTAAGGATGAAGTCTCTTCAACTCCTGGTTCACTGCCAATACTCGTTAATGTTCAAATATGTATTTGCATCCCTGTTTGTGTGTCCCTTCCAGTCATTCTAGTGGGACAATGTTACTGTTATGTCAGAGGTTGTTTTACGTGCCTGGTGTGTAAGTTGTTCTTACTTTTGTTATGTACAACAAAATTCTAGCTGTGGCCAACTGTATCCAGCTTCTCCTGGTTAGTAAAAGCAGCAAATAACAGTTCCTTAATTTTTAAAAATTAAATTACAAGTACAAAACTGATACTTTTAATATCTGCTTTTGATAGAGGGTTGGTTTCTTCCCTGCCCCTCCAGCTAGACATCGTAGGAAATTCAGCTGTGTACTTCTTCATATGCAGCAAGACTGGTTTTGTTACTAATTAAGAGTAACTGTTATTTTTGGGGAAAAAAACCCCACTTTTTAGAATAATTACATTTATATATATATTTTGCACTTAATATCCTTTTAAAAGAAATGAAGTTTAATAATGAAGCTACTATGAGAAGGCCGTTGCAGAACTTACTCTGCAACTTAAGCAAATGCAGGTTTGAGAATGTCAGAAATAAAAAGCTCGTGAGAGGCAGATGAGTTGCAAGTGTTATACAGAAGGTTGAGTGAACAGATAATGCAAGAGGGGCAAATCTGGTGGAAATTTTAGGATGGCAGCATGGGAAGGGGAGGGAAATAGGTGTCTTATGTGATTGTTGCCTGTACCAGAGCCCTTCCAAGAAGTAACCTCTGCTGGTGCCTTCTTTGTCCGTGCCTGTATAGCTTACCTTGATACAGAACTTGGGGGTATTCAGGGCATTTCTGAAATGTTCTCTTGCTCTCTCTGTGTCAGCTTCTCATTTCAAATGGTTTATGTTTTTTTAGGTTTATTTTTGCATGTTTACACGGAACCCTTCAGATGGAACTCTAAGGGCAATTCTGATCAAAATATGGCAAAAGATAATAAATAAAGGATTTGGGATAACATAGAAGAATCGAGTAATTAATTTGTGTTGAGTAAAAAAGGGGAGAGCAAGACTACAATTAGTTAAGGTCTGCAAATACAATAACAGAAAATATTTAGAGAATGATACCCAATTCTTCCAGTGCAGTTCTTTCTAGTACAAATTGTACAGTCCTCAATGCACTCAATTTAAAGGAAGCATTAATAACTTTTTTTTCTCCATTAAGCAGTAACTTCACAATTTGTGTGAATTCATCTCTGTGTATGGGCCTTTTAGTGAATGAAGTCAGAAACTGCTGAACTGCTGTTAAATGGCACTGGCAGGTACCTGGGGTAACGAGAGGTGACGTGTACCTTATTACGAAGTAATTTCTGTTCTTCCTGTGCTTAGGCTGAGAGCGAAGTAGCGTCTCTGAACAGACGCATCCAGCTGGTTGAGGAAGAGTTGGATCGGGCTCAGGAGCGCTTGGCTACTGCCCTGCAGAAGCTGGAGGAGGCTGAGAAGGCTGCAGATGAGAGTGAAAGGTGGGTGTAGCCACTCTTGAATGGGTCATTACCCTTATGACAAAGATGATAATTTCCAGGGTGGGTAAGGGAAATAAATTATCCACTCCTATGTCTCTGCACATGCGTAATCTGCTCTTTGCCCACGTGAACTTCAGTTACACCTTGTCTGTAGGAATGTCCAAAATATGTAGGCTTTAATTCTTTTTTCTGTCTCTGTTGTAGAGATAAGATTTAAATGGGGTAGGGCTTTTGTTGTATCATGCCACATGCTGAGAAAGATGCTTGGCCCAGCCCAGACTTCACGCTCAAAAAGTCATCATCCAAACAGAGATGTGTATTCTGGTGCTGTCAGGTGATTCCTGATTTCAATGTGCGTACAAAAATTTCACCTGGAGAATAATAGTGAAGTGCTGGAAGAGGCTTTGGTTGTTCTATTGGCAAAATTGGTACGTGAAGGTGAGCAAAGGAGAGAGAGAGCATGATAACTCCTTCAGATTTAGGCTGGGGTTTCCAGAAGTGCTTAATGTAAATTAGGAACTCAAGGCTTATGTCTTTGGAAGATGTTATCTTTTACTTCTACAGATTGTATTTTATATCTGTGATAGCACCTTTTATGGGGTAAGAATCCATGTACTTGTGTTCTGCATACATATTTCTACTTCATTAATGATTCAATCTGTTGAAAAGCGTCTGAGAGTCACAGTGCATTGTGAGACAGTTCAGAGAATTTGGGTCAAATGTGCATGGAAGGGGCAATACACAATGTGTCTCATTAGGAAGGAGTTAAATTTTGTGTATGCAGAGCACAGAGAGCTTCAGTGCTCTAGGGCTGTGACATGGCAAAATTCACAGGCATCTGTTTGGCCCATGAACATAATGCCTGTTAGTCTGCAGGGGTTGTAACGTGCCGTTTCACAATGGGTGTAAAAGCATGGATGTCTTCAGTCATGTTATTAGGTCTTTAGAAGCAAGACTCTTCATTTACCTTTCTTTAATATCATTTTTCCTTCGTTTTTAAATGAAAAAGAATAGTACAGATGAACTGTTACTAAGAGCTAAACAAATAAAATTTTCTTTCTTCCTAAGATATACTTCTTTCCTTTGAACTTCTGAAGTGTGAATACACAGGAGTAGATCTGTGGCGTGCAGAATCAAGTATCTGACGTGCTTTGTTCAGCTTAATATACCTATCTGGAGTTGCACGGCAGTAATAGTACAGGTGGAGATAAACTGGCAAGCCCTGAACCTTGCATTGCCTGTTTTTCTCGTCTTTCAGAGGAATGAAGGTCATTGAAAATAGAGCT
Organism: Actenoides hombroni; assembly: GCA_024336885.1. Classification (NCBI taxonomy): domain Eukaryota; kingdom Metazoa; phylum Chordata; class Aves; order Coraciiformes; family Alcedinidae; genus Actenoides; species Actenoides hombroni. Next base: position 2,191,498 of record WUAM01000311.1, read on the forward strand.
CAGAAGGATGAAGAGAAGATGGAAATCCAAGAGATCCAGCTTAAAGAAGCTAAGCACATTGCTGAAGAGGCTGACCGCAAGTATGAAGAGGTCAGTTCTTGAATGCAGGTCATCTTGTTTCTGAAGCCCTTTAGGCTGTGCCTGTAATCTATCATTTTCTTTCTTTTCCTTGTAGGTGGCTCGTAAGCTTGTGATCATTGAGAGTGACCTGGAGCGGGCTGAGGAACGGGCTGAACTATCAGAAAGGTATGTGTTCATCTGCCCTGAGATGTCTGTGAGATGCTACAAGGCAACTGTAACAGCATGAAACCTTGGCAGTACACTACATGTTCAGCTCAAAGCTCATTTACTCTAACAGTTGAAATATATGATCAATGCCAGAGTAAATGCGTTCGTATATGTGTGTGCGCGTGTGTTTTGTCACTGCATGCTGTACCTGCACACTGATTTTGTGAATGGCTTTTATGCATTTCATGTGTTTACTAACAGCCAAGTCCGACAGCTGGAAGAACAGTTAAGAATAATGGATCAAACCTTGAAAGCATTAATGGCTGCAGAGGATAAGGTACTGATACTAATAAACAGTTTTGAGGTTTAACTGCAACCTGTCTCAGCTTCCATAGCAGACTAGCTCACTCAGTAGTAACAAATAGTCCTGACTACACTCTTTACACTCTTTGCATCTTGCTTTGGTGGTTTTCTTTGGTCTTTTTTGTTTGTTTGTTTGTTTATTCATTTTTACCTTTAAAACTGATCTCTTGTGCAGCCAAAAAGAAGCTGAATTGTCTCGCGTCTAAAGGCTATGTAAATATTTCTGTGTAAGTCAAGGGCTGTAGATAATTTCTGTCTAGTCATCGTCTTAATGTACACTTGAAATTAAATTGGGCGCCATGAAGAGTTGCTTTCAATCTGTGATGGATTCAGCTGCTTTTGAGGCTGTTCTTTTGCTCTGTAATTGTTTTCATTTTTCTCTATCTTTTCCCCCTGTTTTCTTCTGTTTCTTTTGCTTGACTGAATCTTCCATCTGCCCCTTTCCTGCCTTCCTTCTGAAATAACAGCAAATGTGCTGAGCTTGAAGAGGAGTTGAAAACTGTGACCAACAACCTGAAGTCGCTGGAGGCTCAGGCTGAGAAGGTAGGCTAGATACTTCTGTGAGAATATGCCTCTTACATTGTCATCTGGATAGGACAACGAGGTCATTGTCAGTAGAAGCATTTGGACTGACTACTTATTTTGTATTTGGCTCTTACAGGAACCTAGCATTCTGTCTAGTTCCAAATAGGTCAGTATTATTTGACCGTGTGTTCTGTGAAGTAGTCTGACAGGATTAAATATTATTTATAGAATGTCCAGCAAAATGGCACCTGGGTGCTAACATGAAATTTCTCCAAATGCCACTCCTCTTTAAAACTGTAGTACTAATTTCTACTCAAAGTTCCCACCATATAGCACTGGAACGTAACACAAGGGAAGTTTGGCTCTTGTAATAAATCATGTATTACCACAGTCTGGTAAGCAGAATTAATTTAGTTATACGTTTATTAACTTCTTGGATAAGGTTGATCTATTAGAAGAGATTCTCAAGCTTGAATTTATTTATTTATTTTTTATATTTAGAATACCTGGTTTAATATCAGTGATCCTCTTCTAATTACAGTACTCGCAGAAAGAAGACAAATATGAAGAGGAGATTAAAGTCCTGACTGACAAACTGAAGGAGGTAAAATTAGAGCTGTTCTTTACAAGAGATATTGCAATGCAACTTCTATGCTTTTAATGTAAACACTAATGCTTTAAGGATGAACATATCATTTTGGAGACAGTTTAATGTTAAATGTCTCTCCTCAAAATTAATATCACCTTGTTATTTGCCTCCTGACATTATACTTTCTTACTCATTTGATTTGTTGCTCCTCTATTTGTAAGTACTGTGTATGTGTTTCCTACACTGTATTTGTCTCCACTTCAGGCTGAGACCCGTGCTGAATTTGCTGAGAGGTCAGTAACCAAGCTGGAGAAGAGCATTGATGACCTAGAAGGTATGGGGGTTTGTTTTTCTCACTTACTATAGAAATACAAGTCTTTCAGTCTCCTGTTGCTGTTTTGTTTTTTTTATTCCGTATCCAGTTCTACTGACCTAACTTGTATACATTGGGCTGCCTAAAGAGTGAAATAGGCAAAATGTTTTCTGACTGAAATGTATTGATGACTTGGGTGAACAGTGTTTTGCTCTTGCCTGTTCCCTTTTCTCTTACGTTCTCAAGACTACTTTCTTTTTTTCTTTTTTTTTTTTTCTTTATGCTCTTCTACTTGGAAGTGTATGTAATTGTATAGGGTAAATGATGAGATAAAAAGTACTATTATCTTACTAAAAAGCTGATGAAGACCTGTCATACATTTGTGATAATTAGGAATGTAGCAAGTTAACCTAAGTTATTACTGTGGTAAGTGTGGGTCAGGGCAGGCGTTTTGTGACACAGGGCAGTTGCTGTTTTTCAGTAAAGCTAAAGGATTGTATACATAATCAGGAAGACAGTTTATCTAACCTCAGAGAGCTTATTTTAAGGTTTTGATAAATCTTTCAGATGTGCAATAGAGTAGTAGAATGTGCTTTCTCCCTCTGGAGAAAATAATTCAGTAGTGCTTTGTAATTAAAAGTTTACTATTTAGATGCATTACAGTAAGTCTAGGATTTTAAGAAGCTTGATTGCTTGGCACGTCAGGCTGACTTCTGCATAAAGGCTATGAAACGTCTAGGTTGCTGCTGAAAATTCATGATGACTGACTCAGGAAGGAAGCAGAGAAGAAAGATAAGTGTTTAGAAGGAACAAAAATAGTTGCAAGAAGCTGTTTATGCCATCACACAAACCAGAGTGATTTTTAAAAAATAAAAGCAGTAGGAAAGAAATGGTGGCGTCTTCCTCGAGCCCCATTTTTGTTTTATTATTTTTCTTTTTTAAAATCTTTTTTTTTCCCTAGCTTCTGTATGCACTCCTACTGTGTGTTGAAACAAAAATCCACGGCAGCAAAATATGGGTTTTGCTTCCCTTGTATGCTTTCTTTCCTCTATTTCCTCCACACCACTGGTCACCAGTGAATGACCTTGTTGCATAAAACTATTCACTATGGGGTTTTTTATTTATTATTATTCTCTAATTTTGTAATTTTTGTTTTGTCTGTCGCAACGCTTCTTTCTGTGTGCTCTTCCCCTTTCCTATGGCTTCTGGATGGTATCCCATGCCACCACCTTCACCTTGCATCCTGTGATCACACTTCATTTCCTTGCCCGCTTCGGCCTTACCTTGGGGGAATGTTAGATGAGCTATATGCTCAGAAACTGAAGTACAAAGCCATCAGTGAGGAGCTGGACCACGCTCTCAACGATATGACTTCCATGTAAATGTCCTCCCAGCTTGTGCCTGCTCCTGCTTCCCTGCCCTCGTTGGTTGCGCGGTTCCGGCCTTGTGAAATTATGCTCCCTCTGTAGTGGGAGACACGTTTCTTTAGCGAGACTAGGTGTACAAAATACCATGAACAGTTTCTTTACCGTGGCAGAGTGTGGGTGAGTGTTGTGCCTAGCCTGGTAAATACTCATGGTGATTTTGTAAGCTGCCTGATAAGTTCATGTTGATTCTTCTATTGGGTATCTGCAATCCTTGTGTCTTGTGCATGCCCTTTGGTTGTAGCTTTGTGCTTATCCTTTCAGTTCACCTCTGCGCAAGCGTTGGTTACCATTTTCAGTTTACCAAGGAAAATTGCCTCTCTGTGTGTTGTATTCAGAGAGCATTCTTCTGCTGACACAGATTTTTCTCTGGTGAGGTTCCTACGAAAGTTTCAGAGAAATTTAGGTTTAGCTATATTCTCTATTAATGACAGTGGAAAGTGTTTATCTGCATTTCCTTAATGGCCTTGAAAAACTCAGCGGTTGCTACTGCAATTACGAGTGTGGAAATGTATTTTAAATACTTTGTAATTGACATTTTTATGGATTTAAATTACACTGTGAGTTGCATCTGCATATTTTGTGAAGGGTAGTAGTAATTGAATTTGCATACCCCAAAAATGCAGTAATAGCAACTTCAGTCAGAAGGATTAAAACAAAGAGTGCATTAGGTGGCAGGAAAGCGGGAGAGCGGTCAATTGAAAGGTGCGACCAGTTTGTTCAGTGGTTGATACAAACTGACCCTTCCATCAGCCTGAAACTCTGAGCAGAGGTCAGCTTTGCTAAACTCACCTTCCCACACTCGCACCCTGTCCCCTCTCCAGCTGACATGGGAAAGAGGAAGAGTTGTGGCTCTCAAGAGCTTGTGAGGTGCGATGTTTAGTCCCAGCGTTTCCTCTCAGAAGCCAGCGTGCTTTCAGAAAGGCATAGGCTTTGCTTACAGCTTGAAATGCCTTTTGCATGCACCCGTATTTTAAATGTTTTTTCATTGCTTTTTTTTTTCATGCCTGTATCTGTTCATTACTTCTCTTCCTCCCTCCCAGCTTTTTAGTAGGGGACTAATGTTGTCTACTTTGTATGCTTTGATTTTTATTTTATTTTCAATTCCCCTCGCTTCCGCCCAACGTATGCTTTTGCTCAGTGGCTTCTTGAGCAAATGGATTTCTTTTTTCCTCCTCTGTGTACAGAGATGACAATATTTCTTCCATTTGGGATATTTCTAAATGGAAAACAGACTTGAAAATACACTCCTCTGATACATGAGGGCATTACTGTAGCATTCCATTCCCAGCATGGTGTGGTGTTTCTCTCGTGGTCACCTTGGCATGCTGGGTTCTGCTGAGCTGTTGATGCTTTTTTTTCAGAAGTCTTCACTGCACCTTTTTTATTTCCTACCGTATCTCATTTTTTCTTTTCATGCAGATAACTTTCTTTGCTTCACTTCTCCAAAGACATCTTCACTGGGTTGGATAAAACACCTTTCCGAGCTTTGGATGTTTCATGGGTTCATTGTCCTGTCTTCTAGCTTAGTTGATTCTATTCCTCTCGCACCTGTCTCGGAACATGCTCTGTTTGTGCTCTGCTGTACAGAAACTCTACATCTCTCAGTGTAAAATAAACATCCCAGCTGTATCCCTTTTGCTATTCCATTGCTTTTTATTTATTTAAACAATTATTTCAGTTACTAATAAAAAATTGCTTTTTTGGCCATTAGGTATTTAAATTTTTTTGGTGTTTCCATTTTTTTTCTGCACACACTTTTGCCTTTATGTTGATCATGCAAAGCTCGTGACAGCAGTGTATGAGATGAGAATACTACTTTTGGTATCTTGAGGTCAAAATTGACCAATCTTTCTCAAAATCTGATGCAGCTGAAATGACAAATCGATGTAACAGGAATATTTTCAGTTGTTATTTTTAGACCAGAATCCACAAGGACACTTCTTCCTTGGGGTCTCTTGGTCATGGGAGCATGGCTGAGAGAGCAGTTAAGTCCTTGACAGAGTTTTCACTTGAAAATCTGAAATTTTCTCCTAGCTTGATGCTGAAGAATTCCTGTCTTTATAATATGTTTGTTAACTGAAATGTTTGAGACAGATAAAAAGTGGCAGTATAGAAAAAATTAATTAATTTTTTTTCAGCCAGAAATAGTCCCTTAAATGTCTTGCAAAAATGTTCTCCCCTCTTTCACACCTCAATTACTCAGCAAAGATGTTGCTAGCTAACTTTTGCAGGTTTTTTGACGTTATTCTTCTCTTGAGTGCTGTGATAGGATTTCAAGTTTAGGAGAGAGGCTTCAGTAGCTTTCCAGTCACATGCTTAGCTCAAACTTATGAGTTTGAATTTCAGACTCAAGGGAAATGTTTCAGAACTGGAGTAGGAAAGCTCATCATTACACTAAGAACGAAGTGATTCTGCTGCAAAGTGGAAAATACAAATTTCAGGTTGGAAAGCCTGAACCATTCTGTGATTAGCTTTCAGATTATTTGGCAGTACCTAATTAAATACTGACACCTTGGGGGGTTTTACTGTTATTTGCAACTATTGCATTATTCACAGTGAAATCAATTATTTTCCATTGCACATTAAAATGAATCAGTTCAAACTGGATTGATTTCTGATTATGCCTGTCACTGTATATATTGCTGAAGTTTGTGAGTCACTGCAGCTAAATAAACTCAGCATAGCATAGCTGAGTTTTAGTTTTTTAGACTGTAGAATAATCTAAATGTAGCTTTTCTTGTTCAAGATTATTCATCAGTGCAGTCTAGGCTAGTTTTCAAAATAAGGCTTACAAATGGATGTGTCATCTTCCCCCCTGCTATAGTCAGATAACTTTGTCTTGTCCCTGTTGTTTTATCCCATGACGTGTGTCCTGATGTTACTGGCTATGGGGAGAAGCCCCAGTACAGGATGTGTATCAGCAGTCACACTTTGCCCAGATAATAAAGTTCAATACCTTACTGCTCATCAATTGAGGTACACAGTGCATAAACCCACTTACTGTATATTGCAACTGAAAAGTAAAATGTTTAGTGTGAAGGTTAACCAACTATAATGGCATGAGCATTTGTAAAATGATTTCAACTAACGTAGTCAACTTCACAAATGCAAGAGTTATGAGTAATGTGGTCAGCTCTCCCTTGTCAGCTGAACCAGCGTAATTTATGCTACAGCAACTCCAACCCCTTAATCTATTGTGTGTTTTGGTTTATTGTTTTTCCCCTCGACACCTTTAATACTGTTTCTTAAGAGAAGTAGAAAAAGCCAAAGCTAATATAGAAACCTGGTAATTCCTATCACAGTAATTTTGAACATACGTCAGTATTTATATCTTCCCTTTTCCTTCAAATGCACATGATCAGCTCCCTGCACTGTAGGACAATGAATTGCTGGACAGAGTACTGGCAATGGGCAACGCAGTGCAGATACCCAGGTAGCCGTGTAGAGAGCTCCTTGCTGGCCTGCTACGCTGATCTTGACTCCGTGGAGCTGTTGTGGTTTCTGACTGTAGCATATTTCAGCACTCTTGTCACTGGTGGACCTGACCTCTGCATTATGTTGTACATCCTACAAAGTTTGGCCATGTGGAGCTAGTCTTGTAGATGAGGCTTGCTGACAGGAGCACAGGGCTGGCTCTGCTGTCTCATCTGCCAGGGCTGTCTGCCAGGCTGATGCTGAGCCTCACTCTGTCTGCACGAGGGCTTGACCTCTCTGCTTGTCCTAAGGTGGCTGCCTACAGAGTCAGCCCTTCACTTTACCACTGGGGTAAGTCACAACCTAGACAGACTGCCAGGGGGTAATCAGGGGCTGGCAGTACATTCAGTAAATGCTTCCCATGCTTGACCTGAGGGTTTTAGTCTCACTTTGGATGTTGAGAAATACTGTTTCTGCCTCAATTAAGGAGAGGAGTTTTCTGTGATGAAAGTAAGCATCCAGGTCTTAGTTCAAATTACATTGTCATGTTTGAATAACAACTAAATACAGTTTGCCAGACAAAGTGAGGTTTTAATTACTCTGAGGTTTCATTTTTTTTCTACATATGTGACATGATCCTGATAAGAGACACAAGACCCAGTTGTTAGTGGTCCAAGATCAGAGCTCTGAAATGTGCCCTGGTGTTACTGAGCTGGCTGTTGGAGTTGGGCTGGAGAGGAAGCTGTGAGGAGTTGCTGCTCACCACAGAAGTATGTTCTACAGACCAGTTCACTGCACAGCTTTGCCATTGCTGTGTCCAGAGCCTGCAGGGGAAGAAGTTTTCTGTGGACTCTTTTTAGGAAGCTTGTGGAAAAGCATCAGGGTCATTTCCTCTAAGGGAGTAATCTGCAATCCAGAGGTCAGGAATGCAGTTTGAATCTAGACTATTGAGAAGAATATGAACAATCTAAGAAAACAAGGCAGTCAAAAACCATCATGGAATGTTCTTTCACTCTACAGAACAACTGTAACTAAATGCACTGTAACAACATAGCTGTAGCTGTTCTCTTTGACTGAATGTGAATTATTCTCTCCATTTGGTGTATTCAAGCAGCACAGGTTTTCATGCTTTCATTTCATTTTCACTGTATGTTTGGGGTTATTTTCTTAGGAATTACAACTAGACAATTTAAAGGATTGAAGTGTGTTGGTAGCAGTAACAGAAGTATTTTTCCCTACCAAAAATACCGTTTCAGGTTTTAGATTCCCTAGGAAGGGAGTACGGGCTGAGTCAGACCTAGTGGTAGCTGGATACCAGCATGTCTCCTGACATTACTTACCCTGGTGATGATGCAGTTGCTTTTCCTCCTCTGACAGATGAGGTTCCACCACGTGTTGAAGAGTTTACAAAGGAAAAAATTGGCACTTATAAAACAAATCTTGCACACACTGTACATAAAGATTAGAGCAGGGCTTTGTTCTTCTAGGAATATAGCTGTGGTTCTTGTTTCTGTTCTCACCTGTCTCACAACTGTTCCCCACAACAGGAGTATTAGCCAGTTCTTCATAGGTTGTAATAGCTGTTCCTTGGAGTAGCTATTTAATGACTAGAGTTCTAGAAACAAAGGTAAAATGTTTCTCTGTATGTTACTGAACTGTCTGTGGTGTGACCAGTTTCTTTATTAACTCTTACTTAACTGTTTTCTCTGTCTAATCTGTCTTCATTCTGCCTCTTTTTTTTTTTCCCTTCTTACCTGCTTGCTGCCTGTACAGACCAACTCTACCAGCAACTTGAGCAAAACAGTCGCCTAACTAATGAACTAAAGCTGGCATTGAATGAGGATTAAACTTTAGTGTGACTATATTGTTAACTTGTTTATAAACTCCTACTTTCACATTTCCTTAAGAATGAACCAGTAAATGAAGAAATGAGCAAGAAACCTAGAAATTGAAATTTTTCCCCCCCCAGGCTGTTGTTTTTGTGGTAAATTAATGGATGAAATTCTCAGTTTCTGTTCAAAAAATATGAAAATGCTTCTTCTGCATAATGCTTTTCATTATCTGTGTGCACACCTACTTTGGAGCAGCAGTAAGCTCTTTGGTTGTGCAGTATCTCCTTTCCACGTCAGTAAACAGCTACAGCATTTAGCTAGCAGTGTCCAAACCCAGTCTTTCTTGTAGAGAGACACTCAGTTTACTGACATCATTAATTGGCTCTGAGATTCTTACTAGAATGTGTACAAGAGAAGAATTCCTATTTCCACATTTCCAAACCAGCATAAAGGATACTTACAGCTGATTCGTTATCTGGAGACTGTCATGCAATAATTTTGCACTACTGTGAATTGGACTTGTATTTGACTTAAAAAAACCAACCAACCAAACAAACAAAAAAGCCCCCACAAAACCAACCAACCAAAACACACACACAAACAACCAAACAAAAAATAGGAATGGGAGCTCCACCTGAAAATACCTGGTCAGTTTAAAGGTATGCCTGCGTTAGTATGAAATTACTGTTACTGGATTCTGGTAGGATGCAGCTCTACAACACTGTGGTCTTTTATTGTATCAAATAAGTGTGTTAAATGACTGTCCTATAAATGTGTGCATGCAACATAAAGCTACTAACGTCAATTTTCTTTTCTAGAAGAAACAAATTTCTTAAAAATCACTGAAGAAAAGATTATTTTTTCCTGTTCTTTGCAAGTTCTGAATTACGTGAAACTTAAAGTATGGATCTGCAAAGAACTTAATTATTTTCTTTATTGCACTACTTTTAAAAAATATTTTTAAAAAGCCATTCACTATCCTACATTCCTATAAGCAAAGAGCTTCTAGAACGTGCAAGAATTCTCTGTTGACAGTGCATTTTCTTAACAAATGCAGCTGTAAACAGTTCGAAACTTGTTTGCTGTATTAATTTGGAGTGCTCTCTAGATGTGTTGTCTGGGGACATTGGTATTTATGAGCATGCACATTTCTTAACTCTCTAAACCATCCGACAGCAACGATGATTGCATGCCTTCGTGTTCTGAGAATCAGTGCCTCCCAAGAACTGCTATTCATGTTTTAATTTTCTAATCCCACAACAGAGAAAGTGGCGCATGCCAAAGAAGAAAACCTTAGTATGCATCAGATGCTGGATCAAACTTTACTGGAGTTAAACAACATGTGAACACCTTCTTAGCAGCAACCACATTATTTGTTTTATTATTTTTCACACCTGCTTGCCGTGAAACCCCATAAACTTGTTTTTATTTTAGTTTCACCACAATCACAAGACCATCTGCTAAGTTATCAGGCAGGGGTTAGGGAAACACCCAAACAGGCAAGCCATATCTGGGTTAAGCTACATTACATTATGGTTGAAATGTGCCATTTCCCAACAAAAATGTTACCTACACTTTGTAGAGAGTTGAGCAATTTAGTACGCTTGGTCTTCTGGAGAATCCTGGCTGTGGCAGAAAGTGTCTCACCTGAAGTGCCAACTACACTTGTGAACAAGAACAGTGATTTATGTTCAAGAGAGATCTGGTGGAAATGGTGCTATTCTGAACAAAAGGTTCTACTGAAGTCTTTTGTTTGATATCAGACAAGTCAGGAGTGTCCAGCACAGTAATTTATTTTTATCAGAATTTTATTACCTGTGAGAATTTGGACTTTTTGTGCCTTCTAATTCAGTAAAATGGAGGTATGCAAGCAGCAGAGAAAAGTGAAGGCTTCTGGAGGTTAAACTGTGTTCTTGCAACTCAATACAGAAGTGTAGGTCAGCATTTCACCTTAAGTATTCATTCAGTTGTATTTTTCATGTTGAAATAAGATTCAATAAATTCAGGAGAAAACAAATTTGGAAGAGATTATTTTAAAATGTATCTTATTTGTGTGGATTTGGGGGAGGGGGAGGAATTTATAAACCGTTATTTGCCTCACTTTGTTTTGGGTTTTTTTCTTCACACTTTCTTTGAGCAGTTTTAAAAGTACACCTGTATGTAAACATTGTATAATGATATGGAATAAAATGCACATTTTAGGACATTTTTTAAATTTTGCTCTTCTGTGTTTTTTTTTTTCATTGTATTGGCTTTCTGTTGATCACCGTGGTAAATATGTCTGTGTGCAGTGTCTCGTGGGGATAAGACACTAACTTTCTGTCTCTAATGTGCTGTTAGGCTCACAGATAAAAGTGCAGCAGTTTGGAGTGATGAAGGACAGCTGCTCTTGCAGGTAGTGCAGGAACCTGTCTGCATCACTTGACTGTGTTCCTAGATGGGTGCAGAATGCAGCTGTCCCCGAGTGGATGATAGAGCTTTGCGGAATTATTCATTCCTGACCAAAACTGTTTTCAGTAAGGTCGTTGTGGAACTCTTCTAGACTTCTGGAGGAAATGAGCCCTAAAGTCTATGCTCTTGGAAACACTGCCAAGTGTATCTTACCTGTTAGTATGTGTTAATTTACTTTGATACAATGATAAACCGTCCAAAATGATGTGTCAAGTTCATGACAAATCCTTTCACCCAACTTTTCAGTGCTAGTTGCTTATTTCTACCTGTCTAGGTATCTTTGTTTGAATTACGTAGCCTGTCAATGAGCAATTTCAGAACTTCAGAAATAATTCTTACTCCTCCTTTTTCTGTAGTATATTGCTGAAAGGTGATGCTGTCCATCCTTCTATCAGCAAGGAGCTCAGTAGGAGACAGGTATAGATAACTTTCCAGATCATCAAAGAATCTCCATTAGAGGACCTTTAGCAAGCAACTGAACACAAGTGACTTTCAGCAGCTGGTGTAGTGGTGAAAGGGTAAAGTAATACGTAGTAATTTCAGTTTAAATGGGAGTTGAAGAGGCAAGATGTAAGTCTCTGGCTTTTTTTGTTTGTGTTCTAAAGGGGAGAACTTAATAACATCGCAAGCTTTTGCATGATTCATTGGCTGCTGCCAAGTGATCCTGAATTGAAAGGATGAGATCCCTGGCTTCTTACTTTCCTTTTAAATGCTATTGGGAAGCAGAATAAATGTTACAAGTCTCTTGCAGTGCCTTAAAGTTGTGCTGGAGACTGACAGTCTGAAACTTCAAATAACAGTTATGCAGAGATAAGTTATTCTAATCTTTTCTTCCTTAGCACAAGGCTGAAATGTCAGGTAATGGCACTCCTTAAGAGTTGAAGCCTCCATGCACTTGTGGCTTTGAGTATGCTGCTGGAATGGGAAGGGCTGCTTGCAGTAGAAAATGGGCTGGGTTGTAGTTTGTAGAGTAGAGCCCAAGGCCACCCAGAGAGTTGGAAGGCTGTGATGGAAGCCAAACTGAGGAGTTCCTGACACTTGGCCATGAGTCTTACACAGCTGAGTGTGCTGCCTGCTCCACTGCATTGCTTTTATGGTCCCATGGTTTGTGCTTGGGTCCTAAACAATGTGTCTGAGTGAGGTCAGACTCTTTGCTGCTTAAAATTGCTTGCTTTCCAGGAGACCACAATCTGCTTTGTGGTTTGGGGAATCTGAATTCACCTCTTACTGTATGTAGTGATAAGGAGGAGGCTGTTCTAATGTCTCTTAATGAGACCATGTCACCATTAATAGTGCAAGCATGTGCAAGCAAGGAGATAAGAATGAATCTGAAAAAAATCTGTTTGTAGAACAGGCTTCCCTGAAGTGCCCTGTTGCAGATGAGTCCATAAAGGTTCATAATAGGTAAATAAAAGCTTTCCAGTTCCAAGGAGAGCTGAAGGGAGAAGCGAACATAATGGTGAATCACACCAAGTGTCTTTTTTTTCTGACTAGCAACAGACACATAAATAGGTGTATGGATGTATTTGCTGGAGCAGGAAAGTCTGCTTCTACTATTTATCATAGGCCACTATGTAGTCTGTTTCTACTGTGTATCATAAGCCACTACCTGTTATGGATTCTTTGCATGCAGTGCCTAATCAGACAAAATTCAGTGAAGCTGGAAGGCATTGGGTTGTAAAAATAAATAAATTTGAGTGTGATTTAATTCCATTCCAAACAAAGGGGATTTTTTTTTCCTCTTGCAGCTACTTTGCCCAAAATGTTAACTCTAAAAATCTGTTAAATTCTAGAACCCTGCATCATTTAGCATTCCTCGAGATGTGTGTCTTGGTTTGGAGAGCTACTCACCCTTTGCTTCAATGGAAAAACACATTTGACAGTTTGCAAAATACCATTACTGTGCAGCCATGCTATGTCATTTTCTTTGTTGTTTTGTGAGTTGTCCTCTCAATTAAAGGAGTAGTTCTGAGAAAACCAGAACTGGCAAAACCTGCCGTCTTGCAGGTTCATTTTGTATGGTTGGTTGTAAACTTGGATTTAATTTTTTTTCCAGATAGTGAGACATTAGTGTTGTCTCTTGATCCCTCATGGGATTTTTCTGATGTCTAATAATATGCAAGACATGCTACAGGATGTGCCTTTCCTTCCATCAGGGTGCTTATTGGCATGCTCTGGTTCCTTACATTCAGAAAACTTGCAGAAATGTAGTTTTCTTTTTACTCTTCTGTGTAGCCAAAACTAGTCGGTCAGCTCCAGAGTTGTTGAAGGGGATGAGAGACAGAGAGAAGAATGACACGAGTCCCTTTTCTTTAAGAAACATGGTTAAAGCTGTAGCCTGCACCTCTGCCTCCCAGAGCTGTAGCACCTGAGTGAGAAATCTGAATCCAGAAGGTAATATGTGTATTGACTCATTTCTTCTGTCGTTGATGCTACTCAGAATCTGTTAAGTTGGCAAACTTTGCTATACTGTTAATATTGTAGGAATATCTGTTACATTTGGCTGTCTGTCACTGCTTTAATGTCTGTTAGTGGCAGTAAAAGAAGAAAGTGGTTAGCCAACCAAAACATTTAAAAACAAGGATGGGGAGAAATACTTTTTCCATGGCTCAGCATTTGAGAAAATGCAGTATTTTTTCCTTAGATGTTTAATTTGTTTTATTTGTTTTTTGGTTTGGTGTTTTTTGTTTTGGCTAGTTTTGGTTTTGTTTTTAGTTTATAAATAAAACAGGAGCATCAGTGAAAGATTAAGTGGGAATTGTAGCAAAGATGTCAAGGCAGGAGAGAAAATTGGGACAATGCTTTTTATCATCATGGAGATTTCTGAAAGTGCACACAGGAATAGTTCCTTTCAATTGAGGGAAGCTCTGTAACTTATTTTCTTCAGTGTGTGTTGTATTCTTCCCAGGGTATGGAAAATCTCTACAAGTTTGCATAATATTCTTGGCTTCAGTTGTGAACCTCAATGGTTTTCTGTAAGTCATAGCCATACCAGTTTGTAAGCTGTTGCTTACAATGACAACAGCTTAGGGAGCCATTGAGATATCCCAGTTAGTTAGTTTGTCAGAGAAGAAACTATGGGCAACAGAAGCAGATAGAAATCTTAACAGACACATAAAAAAACTATTCCTTCTCATTTGGTATTTCTTGATTCATGATGTACCTAATGAAAGGACATTATGTAGTAGTTGGGATTTGGATGTTACAGCCTTTAAGAGCACCTCAGCACTCTCTTCCTGTCTCTTTGCTGGTTTGAGGAGTGGCTGGATAAAGATTAAACAGCATCTTTTTAATGAAAAAATAAATAAATAAAAATAGAGCAAACACCCAGAGAAGTCCTGCAAACCTAGCTGCCACTGGCAGTACCACATGTCCTAGCATACTGGTAGGCATGGTTGTGAGAACATTTAGAATCATGGAATGGTTTGGGCTGGAAGGGACCTCTAGAGGTCATCTGGTCCGATCCCCCTGCAGTGAGCAAGGACATCCTCAACTAGATCAGTTTACTCAGAGCCTCTCATTTCTCTCATTTGTGTATGGATCGTGGGTATGAAGGTTTGAGGTGGTGATCCTATAAAGTATTTTGAATGCCTTTTATTCCAGGGCCTAACTGTGATCTGCTTCTCAGAATTATTCCTTTAATCACTGTTGTTGTCATTTTTTCCCCTGAGATTGAAACAGAAATGTCAAGGAAGTGTCCATGTGATCTGTCTTAGACAAAGCTCAGGGCAAACACTGTTTCTTGGGATAAAACTTGCAAAGGCCTAAAGCCTGGTGGTAAGTTGTCCATGCTGCTGAGGAAAATAATGCAGGTCTGGTGTGTCTACAGTAGAATTTGTAAAGCAGTTTTAAGAAGGTGAAACTGTAAAGCTCTGGTGAGTTGTTTTGACTTGCTTAGGACACATTGGTATTGATCTTAACATTGAGCTCTGTGTGAGTTCCCAGTTTAAAAACACAGCGTTTCTTTGCAGGTCCACCAATAGTTTGCATGTTTCTCTTGGCAGAAATATTAGTTGGAGAAGTAGTCTGGGAAAATGCTTCAGAGTCTTTCTTGGATTATGGTTTTCTGTAGCCAGCAAGGAGGAGCCTGCCAGACTCCTTTCCTCTTAATATGGATTGCTGTACTACTTCCTTATTTGTTTATTGTACACACATAGACTATAAAATAGGCTAAAGGGATGATGTAAATTGGGAAGGCTGTCCAGAAAAAAACCCAACAAACATCTAGAAGATTAACTAGGCAAGAAAGCAGCTAAAAGGGAAAAAATAAGATAGAAATGTGCACAGGGGCTAAAGGCCAATTAAGAGAGTATGGAAAGCATGAAGGGGATCGACAGAAGAATGAATCTTCCACTTCTAAATGCTACCATGTAGTTATGACTTGTCCTGCTCCTGTAGCCTCTGCTTGTGTTCCTGCAGCCACTGCATTCTTCTGCCAGAGAAGAAAGTGGCTGGCAAAGTCCAGGACGCGGCGAATTTTTGGTCACCCCTCATCTGGGTTTAAAGTACAACATGCGGGAGCTGTTCTAGTAAAAAATAATAAAAACCCTTTCAGTGGTTCTTGCCACACTAGCAGAACCTGCGTTCAATTTCTCTGTGCTAGGATTTTGTTATCAATTACCTTAACCAGGAAATCATGACACTTAAAGAACACAAGGCTATGATTTTTTTCTGATTTTCAGCAGTTAGCACACATGTAGCAAGTGTGTGTGCACTTTTATTACAGTTGCACGTAGCCACGTCTGAGTGCAAGGCATTTCCTGGAGATTAACAGCTGGGGGGGAAGGATTCTGGATACAAGAGACAGCCCAAGCAGCCCAGACTGGTTGTTAATCCATGGGAGGTGCTCTGTGCTGAGACTTTCTGTTGTAAATTAAAACGAGAAGCACACAAGCTTATGTGTGGAGAAGAGGTAGAGATTATTGCCACTATGAGTAGTTCAATTATTGACTCCTCTCTCTGCTTCCCCATCAGTAGACATGCTGCTAGCTTTAGGAACACTACAGCTAGCAAGAAAATTGATTGGAAGGGTTTAGTCTGGATCCATTATTTTTGTGAATTGCTTGCCATTAGCAGTTTGGATCTAATTAAGGAAAATGATAAAATCCAAGTTTAAATTGAGTGCAGATTGTAGAGGGGTTTGTTTTATCCTAAGCTGTTTTAAAGAAGGTCATTTTACCAAACCACACAAGTGCACATGCAACTTTGGCCATACACATCTGTAGGTGTATACAGCTACAGCCTGCCTGTTTGACTAAGCCTTGGTCAAACAGTTCCACTAGAGCAAAGTCTCAGTGTTGTAGAATCAAGCTTTACAGAGTCCTTGCACAGTGAGAGATTATCAAAGCTGCTGGGTCTTCTGGGTCAATTGGTATGTGTGTTTTAAACCAAAACCAACCAGCTGTCCCCGGTGAGGATTGCAATACTGCATTTCAGTGCTAGAGAAGGAGATAAATGGTCAAAGGCACTGAGCTGTTCTTTTTGATCTGAGTGGGATACCTGTGTACTATAATAAAGGCGGGAGATTGCAGAATCTCTGCTAAAACTACAGTAAAACCAGAAAGCTCTGAAATCTGTCTTCCCAGTTCCTCTTCTCCCCATGTCTATTTTGCCTTTGAAGCAACAATGAAGGAATTATTCTACTACAGTGTAAACAGCAAAATTGTCACTTTGTTTCAGTTATAAATACATTACTCAGCATGGGGATTTCTCTATTTTATTTTACTGTTTGAGAATTTACAAGAACAGCAGTTATCCATAGAAGAAATGCTTTTTACTTGCACCTGTCCTTTAGATTTGACAGGCACCAAGTTGAGTAGGAACTTGTTAGCTTTCATTATACCACTTGGAAAAAATGCTGACATATATGAAGTAGAGCACAGCTTCCCCACTAGCACCAGTACACCTTGGGCTTGATTCTCTTCTGATGCAGGCATCACTACCTTGCTTACCTTCATGCTACAACATTGGTTTTATTGGAGATGAAGGGGTGAAAAGAATCCAAGCTGAGTGGCAGACATTAAGATGAGCATGCAGGTATTAAAACTGTTTTCCTGAGCAATGTTAATCATGTTAAAGTGTAATTGTAAGTCTGTATGTGTACCTGACGTAACAACTGCTATGCACCACAAAGTATATATAGCATCTAAAATGTGGCAATGATTTTTGTTTGAGTCAAGATCAAAGAAATAAACGCTAACATTTCCAGCTCGCGCACTTGGGTTATCCCAAGTGGCAGGAGGGACAAACTGTCCCACACCTAGTGCTTGCTGGAGAAGTCAGTCATTCCAGGCAGTCCTCTTCCCTCAAGAGTGAAGTTTTTATTTTCTTAGTTGTTTCCCAGAGATCTGCACGCAAAGGTACAACAGAAATACCTCCTTTAGCTCTTTGCAATGATCCTATTGCAGCACAAATCTGTGTAAATGCCATTAACTCTATTTACTCTTACTTTACATGTGTGGAAAGGGGCTAGAGTAAAATTCCTTCTTACTGATCTGTGTAGCATATAGTAATTGTGCATTTACACATCTGCAGAGAGGCTCTTTTGAAATGTGCCTCGACTTGGGAACAATAATACAAAGCCAAGGAATGGAGTTTGTAGTATGCATGGACTCGTTCCCATAAGAATATGCAAGCCCAGTGCCAAATGTCTCCACCCAAATATCTGAGATGTTACTAATCTGATAAGAGACCTTTTCCTGTTTTCCACTAGCCTGTGCAGTTTCTCAAGCTATCTGTGCTCAGTCCTCACAAAGAGCATTTCTAGTGTCTGCAGAGTGCCATGATGGTGTAATTGCAGCACGGGCAGGTGAAACCACACTAGAATGTGCATCACAGCAGGGAACGTGTGGAAAATGGGCCGGCAACCAGCACGAGTATAGAGCTGGGTGAGTATTTGGTGTGAACTGCAGAGAAGCATTTGCTTGTGACAATAGTT
Organism: Actenoides hombroni; assembly: GCA_024336885.1. Lineage (NCBI taxonomy): Eukaryota > Metazoa > Chordata > Aves > Coraciiformes > Alcedinidae > Actenoides > Actenoides hombroni. Next base: position 2,209,577 of record WUAM01000311.1, read on the forward strand.
ACCAGTAAAAACACAGGCTGGAGCTTCAAATAACGTTGAATGGTTTGGCAAAAATGCTAGAAAAATAGATACTGAAGAGGGCCTACAGTTTTTTATCTAGAAGAACAGATAAAGACAGTAAACGCAAATCAGGGCTGTGTTCTTGTTGGGGTTTTGGGAGTTCTTTTGTTTTCCTGGGGAATTTTTCCATACTTGTTAGTAGGTGATAAACTGCTGTAC
>WUAM01000311.1:2209895-2234180 GCA_024336885.1 Actenoides hombroni
GGGAGGGGGTTGTATTTTCCAGTCTAAAGGGGGGCTCCTGCCTTCCTTGGCAGATTCCTGTCTTTCAAGCCAAGACAGTTCTTCACGTAGGGATATGCCTGAAGCCACATCTAAAATCTGCTAAAACATTTTTCCTCCTGCTGCTTTATCTGTCAACGCAAACGTGCCTGTTGTTTCTGTTCCTGACTTGTAGATACCTGCTGTGGAGGTGGCACTCAACCCTGGCACTTCAGAATGAACCAGTACAGTTGCCTGGTCCCCTTCTTTCCCCGAGCAGGTCAGGCAGGGTCAGGCAGTCAAGAGTTCTCACTGACATATGTCTTGACACGTAGTTGCTGGTACTTGTTCATTTCTCCTTGAGCTTCATATTTTGGGGAGAAAGGGGGGAAAGAAGAGGTAGTTATCACCCAACTGTGAGGAGCTCTTCCTAGAGCAAGCCAGAAAGCTCTACTGAATGGCTGCACTTCATAATTGTATCTTTAGGCATATGATACCTTATGGTCAACGTGTTTAAACTCTTACTGTTTTTACACCCTCTGTGCTTTGGTACTTTGTTTTAAAGCAACATACTTCAGTCTGAAAATAGACAGTTGGAAAAGGCAAGTATCTGGTACCTGTCTGGTCCCTATTGCATAGTGTGGGTAGTGGTGACACAAGACATCATTTTGCGTGGTATATTATAGCCCTACTCACTAAGTAGGGAGAAAAGCTGGAGAGGGTAAAAAGGTTACACACAGCAACTGAATTCTAATGATAAATGTAAAGCCATTCTCAGGGACAAAATTATTCAATCCTCTCTGTGCTCAATTTTCTACCAGAAGAGATTGTTGCCTGGAGAGTAACTTCACAAAAACAGGAAGTACTTCTGTAACGTTCCCTCTCCCCTCTTTTTTTTTCTTTTTTTTTTTTTTTCTGGGGGGGGAAGTAATGGTTTTCTTTTTTTTACACTAATGTATTTCACAAATGTTCCTTCAATACCTACTTTCGACTGGTGACAGGCATTTCTCCTCTGAGTCCCCAGGGGCTCAAAGTAGGCCTTGAATGAAAATTATAAGGAAATCACCCCAGAGAAACTGGAGTTTCAAAATGTTTTTGCAAAGAAGAAAAATAAATACGCACTCTTTGGCTGGTTTGTAACTGCAGCATGGTTCCTGACACGCAAAGTATTTCCCAAACTCCTACACTGTTATTGCTAGGAACTGCGTCAGACTGCATGCAACTTGGGAAACTAAAGCAGTGACAATGTGGCACTATAAAACTCTTCTATTGGAAGTAAACAATCCCCAGGTGACACATCCTGAAAACACAGGAAAATAAGGTAAATTACAGAGAGTTGTGTTCTTTTTTATGGGAGGGGTGTGTGTGGGGGTGTGTGTGTGTGTGTGTGTCAGGGGTGGGGGAGGATGTTGCTAACCTGTGGTGCTACACAAGGCTGCAAGTGTGAGCTGCTCCTTGGAGGGCTCCTAGTTGAGCTTGAGGACCCCCACTGCTGCCCTGCTTGTTAGCTTGTGATGGGGACATGGACATGGACATGGCATAACTGTGCTGCTTGTGTGACCAAAACAGTTCCTGTGTAGTGTAGAAAAAGGACATCATCTTTAACTAAGCTTCTCAAGATACTAACAAACATCTGAATCACAGTTCAAGCAGTGCTGATGATAAGCATGCTGATCTCGGTGTCTAAAGACCCGCTGTTTTTAATGCTACTTTTTCTCCTGATCCAGACACCTTAACATGTTTCAAGATTTGTTCCTCATCAATAACTTAGCTGAGAAAGATTAGAGAATTCACTCATCTGAGACCTTAGTTTAGAAAAACTTGGGAAAGATTTTAATCTTAAAATAAAGCTGTGTGAACCTCTTTCTGAACCTTCTGAGGAAGGGCTGCCTGGTTTGTGGCTGGGTGTAACTGTCCTAGCATGGCAGATCATTGGTGCACACTGGTACTGCAATGGTACATACACTGGGCTCATGTGGCTGTCACCTGCTTTGATAATCAAATCAGAATGCTATGAGAACTGATGTACTGCCAAAACCAAAAAAAGAATGTACATGGGTGAGGAATCTGTAATAACAGCTCAGTTCAGGAAAGGCTGTGACAGCCCAGAGAAATCCCACTGCAATGGAAACACCCCTTTTTCTAACAAGGGGTTAAATTCATGAGGTTTCTTACTGCCATCTACTGCAGCAATGCTTCAAGCCAGAGGGGAATAAAAATTCTGTCTCTTGGTTCTCAAATAAATAAAATTGCTTCTGAAAAGAGAGAGAGAAACCAGAGCTTGATTTCTCTCTACATCTAACATTACCTTTATTTGTCTTCTTTTCAAATTTTTGGTTAAAATCTTTCCTGTACTGAGAGTAGGAACATGGGGTATGATCAAAGGAATCATTATCCCTTTACTCTTTGCATTCTTAATCAACACGTTTCCTTTATATATATGTATACAAACATAGATACTAATTTTAATTGCTGCTTTCCTATTTCTCTTCATTTGATCTAGCACAAATATAAATTATAATCCTTTTGGACAATTTTAGCTTTTGTTTGTTAATTGTTTTCCGTGAAATTCAACATTTTTAGATCCAGAAGTCTTTACAAAAGTTACAATTTTTAATTCCTGGAATCCACTTGGAATAATTGTAATCTGCTGGATTAATGGAACATTTCATTGGTTCAGAATAAATCCAAAGAAAGAAAACAAAAAAGAGTTTCCTTACCTTTGCTACTTCCTAAATTTTTAAACTCTACAAACTCAATCTGAAAGCTTCAGTTCACATCTGTGCAGTTACAAATGGTATTGAATAGGATGAAGGAGCAGAGCTGGGGTTATGATTTCATAACTGACCTGCCCTTTATTAGGGGAATGCTAATAGGCACCACTTGCTTCCTGTCATTCACACCTTAGATGTTGCTTGTTAAAAACACTGCCCACCTTTTCATTTTCAACGGAAATGTTACATTTAGGAGCACGTCACTGTAGAATTTTGCTGCATCAGAGAGGTAGAAAAGCCAATGAGCTCACTGTAGCAAAAATACCGAGATCAAAGTGCGGATCTACAAGCAGGAGCCACCCTAATAACATCTGTTAAACATTGCTGAGCCCTCAGAAGCCAGGATTTTTTGTTTTGGAAGAGCCGTATTTAGGAAATACTGATGAAGCCTCATGATTTGCAGATACCTCACCTTTCCACATACTGACAACCACCGGCAGCAGAATGAGCATATGACACATTTTGAGGGTGGGCTGCACCACTGCAGACCAGTGTAAAAGCTACTGTCCACCTTGTTCTCCAGCTCACACAGTAACAGTGTTATGAAAAAGGCAGTGAATGCAGTAGCCTACAACTGCAAGAGCAAGATGACCAGGAAGAAACATAAGCACTTGCTTTTAAGGTCTCGTGTTATTGAGCCTTTGGTGTTTGTTTTACTCCAAGGCTATAAAGCCTGAAAGGATTCTTGATGGCAAGGCTCTAAAACTGTCCTGTGTTGAAGTGACTGAGCACAGCCCTGTTTTGCTGAGAGACCTGCTGTGGTGCACCGCTCTTTATCACCCAAATAAGGCATATCTTTTCACTCAGGCTTTCCAAATCTGGCAAGGACAACTTGGCAAGGAGGCAGAGCAGAGGAAAAAATCAGCTGCTTAGTGTGAAACCATGTGGAGTTTTTCCACCGTGCCAGAGGGGTCTCCAGATGGACTTTTCTGGCTGTATTACATAAAAAAGGTGGATTATAGCTGAGAGTCTGTGTTTCGAAGAGACTGATGGACAAGGTTAGAAGAAAAACATTGGGGGTTTCTGTTAAGTTTAGAATTGGTTTAGCTCAGTGCTTGCTGTTCTCATTATCTATTGCTATAAAAGTGAGAGTAGAAAATTCTCAAGACCTTATAAGCCTAATATCACAACTCGAAGTTCACAAAACCAGCACCTTAGAGGAAGATACAACAAATAACAGTGGGCCATGTTGTATCACTGGATAGAATACAAAGCTTGTCATTAAGGCAATCAGAGAAAAATGGCAAGATCCTTTTCTGGCTTAAAAGCGTGATGCCAAAAAACTGTTCCGACTGAGGAGGTTAGTATAAGAATGCAGAGAATCCTGCTGCAAAATGCTTCCAGAGACAGTTTAACCCAGTGAAAATTACTTAAGAGAAAGTACCAGTTGGGGATGAAGTCATACTGGGATTAGTAACAGCGTTTGAGAAAATACTAATGAAAAATAAATGCCTGTAGTGAAAAGAGCAGCATCTGGTCTGCATTTGCCTTCATACATGAAAGCTATTTGGCCTGAATTCCCGCCAAGTCCTGCACGTTTTTGAGATCATTGGACGTGAAGGAGATTGAACTCCCCAGGTTAACATCTCAACATTTTCTCCCAGCAAAGCACGTTCTGAAGTTCTGGAGTTCTGAAAGGACTGACTCCCTGCTTATAGTTACAAGCAGGGCTCTAGTTTTTGCATTAAGCTGTTGCATTCTCTGTCAGTATCTGTAACATCCATGGAGTGGCTGTTATTAAAGGCTGTTAGCTATTGTTCAAGAATCCTTCCACATGCATATATTAGGTTTTAAGTCATTATCTAAATACTCCAGAAAATCTCCAAAGAAAGGAATGGCAAAACCCTCCACAACCCATCGAACAGGCCACTGGGGACTTCCCACACAAGGAGCTTTCTGCATTGCTAACTAATGATACAGCCCAGCCAATATGCAGAGTTTAAGGTCCTTAAAACAGTCCAGTCTCAGGTGTTCCCTCCAAAGGGCTGACTTTGAACACTGACAAAGGATATTTTCTTCGTAGTGCCACTGCATTCTCCATAGTACGCCAAAGGCTCTGCTGCTTTTAGCATCACCTGCAATTTTCTGCTCTTTCCTGACCATGGGATGCTTAGCTCATAGCAAGCAGTCCCTCCCCTCTCACACTAGAACTACTGAACTAGGTAGTCTGAAATCCAAAATAAAAGTGGTTCAATAAGCAAACCAGCTTCTAATGGCCCTCACCACCAAACGCGAGGAGCCCCGGGGAAGCGGTCCGGCGGCCGGGGAGGAGGCCTCGGCCGGGGCTTCTTCAGCGAGGCCCGCGGCCGCTGAGCCGTTCCCTTAGGCCCGTCAGATCGAGCCCGTTCTCAGCCCGCCGTTAACCAGGCCTGCGGGGAGCGCATTGGCTCCGTCTGCTCTCCGCGCCCCCGCTCCCCGCTCGCTCCCCGGCAGCGCGGGGTAGGCCTCCCGGCAGGGCCCCGCCGCCGCCCCTCAGCACACCGCCCGCGGCAAGCTGCGAAGCGCAGCCTCCGCGGCCTGCCGGGCCCTGCCCGAACCTGCTGGGGCTCCGCTCAGCCCCGAGCGGCTTCGGGGCCGCGCCTGCTCCGCCGGTTCCGGGCCCGCCGCCGCCATGGCCGCGAAGCCGCGCTACGGGGTGAAATGGGTAGCTACCCCTGCTCGATGCGCTCGGGGCTCGGCTGAGCAATCGCTCGGGAGCGGCTGGAGCTGCCTCCTGGGCGCGCGGTAAGGCGGCGGGGAGGGGGCGCGGCGCAGCCATGTACGGGTTGGTGCGGGCCCTACGGCAGGCGGCGACCCCCGCGCGAGCCGGCAGGCTCTGGGCGGCCCGGAGAGGGGGCCCTGGGGCTGGGACGCGGCCCTGGGGCTGGGGACTGGCGCTGGGCGTGGCGCTGGGGGTGAGGGTGCCGACGCCGGCGGGCTGCGAGCCTGACGGTGGGCAGCAGGAGGAGGTGAATCTGCTGCCGCCCCCTCGGAGCTTCGGCGCGGCCATCGAGCGGAGCAGGGACCTGCTGCGGAGGATTAAGGTGCTGAGCGAGCGGGGCTGGAGGGGAGCCGAGGGTCTCGCCCCCTGCCTGGTGCGGTGCGGGCTGGCTCCGTCGGGGCGGAGGTGGGCCCGTCTCATTCCCTCGGGTGCCGCGGTGGCTGCAGAAGTTTCGGTGAAGCGTTGTGGGGGGGGGGGAAGGTTTCTGGGGCCCCTGGTAGGCGTGGGGCGCTCCCGCGGGAGGAGGAGTGCGGGGGCGAACCCCCCCCCCCGCCGAGCTGCCTGGGCTCACCTCGGCCCGTCCTGCCCTGTTAGCTGGGTTCCCGCTCAGTGAAGGCTGGCGGGGCCTGGGGAAGCTTAGGCCGGGCAGCCCTTGATGCGGGGAGCCGGTGGAAGTGTGGTGCGGTACCGGTTACCTGAACAAGGGAGGGCCTTAAACATTGTAAGAAGGAAAGAGGCAAGGTGATTGTTTAAAAAGCACGTCGTAGTTACGTTGAAAATTCAACTGAAGCTTCTTTGAAATTCGGCTTGCTAACAGATGATGCAGTTTGTGCATCACTTTGTGATGTTTTGTTTCCATTCTGTTTTTCTGGCGTGTCCTGATCGCTGACTTAATTATTAAATCAGTTATTTTATTTACATTATTTTGTTGTTAGATATTTTTTCCCAGCTGCTGGTTTAAAACGTCTGCTTTTCAAAAGCAGTTTATGCCAGTTCAGCCCAACTGGTATTTAACAGAAGTTCAACTGGAATATGAGGACTACATGCAGTTTTTATTTGTAAGATTGGGTTTGCATTTTTAGAGTTTGGGAGAAGGTAGTTTTTAACTGTAAAGATCCTTCTTAATGTCTTGTGTCCATTTCTTTGACAGGATGAAGCAGGAATCCCAGGTATACTAGTTGGAGTTTCTGTAGATGGAAAGGAAGTCTGGTCAGAAGGTTAGTAGATGGAGTTGTAGTTGTGCATACTGCTGGGAAGTGAGAAACATTTTAAAAATGAACAATTAAGACACACTGATCAGGCTGGGATTTCATCTGCTTAATGTCCCATCTCCAGACAGTGCCCAGAACCAGGTGCCTAGGAAGTGTGAAGTGATACCTTCCTTGGTAAACTTCAGTAATTTCCAGGAATTTATAATTTATTAACTTTCTGACTGGGCTAGTATGACTCAACAGTTATGTTAAAGAACCTTTTTTCCATTCATTTTTCAGGTTGATCTTTGAATATACTTATACTCTAGGCATACAGATGTACAGTGGTCTGGTAGAATTGTATATAGGATGTAAAGCCCTGTTCATACCACAGGAACTTAACTAATAGAGTAATAATCACACAGAATGTTACGGGTTGGAAGGGACCTCGAAAGATCATCTAGTCCAACCCCCCCAATCATTAACATGTTATAGAATTTGAAAAAAATCCTTGTAAGTAGGATTGTTCCTAACTTTCTTCTGACAGTCTGTTGTTGCATTAACTTTTATGTATGTATAAAGGTGATTATAGGTTTTGATTACTCTTTCATCATGACAGAAGTGAGTTGGAGAGCCCCCGGTACTTTTTCTGATGTGCCTAATAACAAAATTGTGCTAGAAACTTAATCTCAGACTTTTTCAAACCAGATTGCTAGGTAATTTGAGACCAGAAAAAGCTATGAAATCACAAGTTTTTATAAGACTTCTGCAGAATCCCTTCCTTGACATACAGCAAAGTGCCTGAGGGAACTAGTGGCAAGGTTGTGGTTTATTACCAGGAGTGCCAGATCCAGTTGCAAGACAGCTAAGCGGGAGCATAAGCCATGGCAGAGCTTTCTATACCCTACTGCATATGGGTGTATATGCACATACAGAGAGAGAATAACACTGCCTAGAGTAAAGCAGCTGGGAGGGGGGTACCATTGCTCTGGCAGTCTTCTGGCTCATTTCATTCTCCCTCTCCCTTCTTCATGGTGGGGGAAAATAGGAACAGGTATGACTTGCATGAATTCTGTGGCCAGGGTACTAAACCTTCTTTTTTGCTAAGCTGATGGGAGTGTTTTGAGGTTTGGAAGGTATTTTCACTGAGCGGTACAGCATCTGCATTCACAAGCACCATGCAAGCACTTGAGTAGCAACTTGGAGTAAAAGAAATGGTCTTGGGCAAGTGACATGTAATTTGTTTTATTTCTTGTATTTTGGCAAAGGATTTTTTTTCTGAGCAGTTCATTATTGGACTACAGTTGTATACAGACAGATGTGCATTGCTCGTAGGCTTTGCTTGTACCAAACCCATCAAATGTGCCATTACTGCATTCCATTGATTTTTATGCTGCAAGACCACTTGCACAGTTTCTTCAAACCTAGCTCAAGCTGAAGACTTGGGAGGTTGATAATGCATTATGAATTCCAGCTCTTGCTATGAGACTTGTGGGTTGTTTACATGGGCAAACACTGGTATGGAGACTATTGAGCTGTCTCTTAATTGCAGTCGTGCTGAGTGATGCTGAAACAGTGTGCAGCAGTACTGGTTTGTGAAGCTTTACAGGCTGGGTAATTGCTATGAGTTTGTAAGCAATCTCCTTTCTCAATTTCTGTGTTGATAAAATAAGACCCTTTACTGTTTCAGCCGTTAATCGACAGTCTGGATTTTGGTCTCTCTAGTTTTTCTGCATTGAATATTTGACCTCAGGAGCGTAAATTTTGGCTTCATTTTCAATCTCATTTATCATTAGGTTTGTTTTGTAGTTTTAATCGGCGACTTGAGATGCCATTGATGGGCTTTGATTAACTGTTTATACAACATTAAAACGTTGTTAGTTGAAGCAGGAGCAGGGATAGTCCAATGCTCACGTCCCAGTTTAGCTAGAGGAAAAACATTTTTAGGAGCAAGTAAATCCAATTAATTGCAAATAAGTAATTCAGCATGTCTCTATGCAAAATATTTACCAGTGTTTTTTTCTGACAGGTTTGGGTTATGCTGACGTAGAGAATCGTGTATTCTGTAAGCCAGAGACAATCATGCGCATCGCTAGTATTAGCAAGTGTCTTACCATGATGGCTGTTGCTAAACTGTGGGAAGAGGGAAAACTAGATTTAGATGCTCCAGTGCAGAAATATGTCCCTGAATTTCCAGAGAAAGTCTACGAGGGTGAAAAGGTATGTAATTGTTTATTGCTGATGCTTTTTTTTTGACATGTTTTTGTTGCTGTGATTGCACAGCCATATGTGTACGGGTGCCTACAGCTGGAGCTATTCCTATAAAACACCAGAACTCATTTAGACCCGTACAGGTGCTTGCTACTCCAAAAAGCAATGCTGGAAATTTGGATCTTCAGTTTTCTATCAAGTGTGTAATGTGCACATATATATGTAGATAGATATGTATTTTAACTGGCTTTAATCCATGAGATTAAAATGGTCTTATATATTTATTTGTTCCTAGTCATGTTGAATTTTACTTTTTCAGTGTGCATCATTGTTGATGAGGAGAGCTCACGTTTAAATGTTGTCCTTTCTACCTAGGTCACTATTACTACAAGGCTGTTGGTTTCACACTTGAGTGGGATTCGTCACTATGAAAAAGATATTACAAAAGTAAAGGAAGAAAAGGAAAAGGCAAACAGAGCAATTAAACTACCAAAACCCTATCAGGATAAAGAACAAAAAGAAAAGGAAGACAAGGGAATTGAAAGGACTGATTCTGTCAAACCGAGGAAGGAACACGAAGGTGACGCAAAAAGCCGAAATTCCAAACCTGGCAGGAGAGACAAGGAATTTGAGCAAGAAGAGTATTATTTGAAGGAAAAATTTGAGAGTGTGATTGACTCATTAAAGATATTTAAAAATGATCCTTTATTCTTTAAACCAGGTGAGTTTTTATTCCTTTAGACCAAAATGTGCTCCTCTGGTGAAAACTTTGTTTCAGATTGTTTTACACGCTCTAAGGGGGTTGAGTCCCTTCTTGTGCCCCAGCTTTTAAAAGCTCAACAGAGAAGTGTTTGGGCTGTTCTGCACAAACCATGTAGTCATGTAATTCTTTCAAAACTGACATAACTTTTGAGGACTGAACTGATCAGGATTTTATCACTTCCATTTTAGTTAAAAGTCTTGTATAGCTATCTTTACCAATCTACTGACTTAAAGAATTATGCTTATACAGACACCTTCTAATGGTGTATGCACACCATCATCTAGCAGGTTCAGTATGTGATGTAGCCAAGACTTAAAATGTAACAGACAGAATCCCAGAAAATGCAGGGTAGAAGAAAAAGGGGAACCTCAGGTAGAAATAAGACTTTTCTCCCAGGACCTCTAAGTAAGTGCTGTGAAATGCATATTTTGCATCTTCAGCAGTTAATTTAGCAGGTCGCTAAACCAGACCTAAACAACTCTACAGAAAGAGCAAAGAATCACGGAATTGTCAAGGTTGATTATTGTTGGAGTTAATTAAGGTAATTCTAGAAAGGACTTTGAGGAACTTCAGGTGTTAATTTCTAACTGAGTTAACAGGCAAATGATATGCATTGCTGATAAACAGTAAATAACGTGCATTTAAGGGGAGAGGGGTAGGAAGCAGAGAGAAGTTAACTACTTAACCAGATAGGAACCATTTCAAGTGTCTTGGCTGCAGGCAGTTTGGCACTTGCTTTGTATGTAGATGTTTCCTAAAAGGTGTTAGCACAAGAATGAGAATTAAAAAAAAATGAAACATTGTTTTGTAAATAAATTACATTGCCTGTTAGTGCTCACATAACCTTTCAGGATATTCCAGAACTAGAGAACTAGAACTAGAATCAATATGCTAAGGGATCAAGACCTTGGAAAACCTTGAGCGAACACTGCCCTTGTCTTTGCATCTCTAGGGTCTAGACACACAGACAAGGCACAGTAGATGAGAATCTTTCCAGAGGTAATTTTATGACTTGCTTCAGCTTTCCAAATCCAGACATCCCTGTTAGAGCTGGTATGTAAACCTTGTGGGAAGGATGTTCAATGTCAGTCTTCACATCTTCACATGAAATCCGGCTGGACGTGAAGATCCCTGTAACGTGCTGTTCTCAGAGCTACCTGCACTTAGCAAGCAGCTGTCTCTCCTGCAGCACAGAAATTCCTAGGGCCCAGGCTTGTGATATTGTATTAAAATGGAGGTGGAGGGGGAGTATTTAATTGATTAGTCATTGCTGTATATAACTTTATTTGTACATGTGTTTACTTAAATGTTATCCTTCAGATTCCATTCCATCATGTGGCTAACTTTTTTTTTTTCTCCTGTTTCTCATTGTGTTTCTTCAAGGCAGTCAGTTCTTGTATTCAACGTATGGCTTTACTCTTTTAAGCGCTGTTGTGGAGAGAGTTTCAGGACAAAAATTTACAGATTATATGCTAAAAATGTTTCGCGATTTAGATATGCTATCAACTGTACTAGATGACAATGAAGCAATGATATATAACAGAGCAAGGTAAACAAGGATGAAACTTTACTCTTTTTCCACAACAACTGTTACTCTTTCTGTCTTTATTAAGCCACCTGAATTAAGAATGTGTCATTATTTTTTTTATTTTTTTAATTTTTTTTCAGCCTTTTAAATGAAGTGGTTTATGTTATTTCAAAGTTAGTCATGTAATTGATTTTTATGTCAGCATTATGGTATTGGTTCTGTAATTATTTGTAAAATTTAAATACAGGAAATAAGTATTTCCTTTTATAAGACTATGGGTGAATGGCAGGGGTGACTTTGAAGTTTGCATTTATTTTGGGTACAAATAAGCACAGGTATGTTTAAGTAGAGTAAAATAAAGCAGTAACTAGGACATTGTTAGAATATGTAGTTACCTTGGTTTGCTTAATATACTGACTTTTCTTTAAGAGTTCTGTGGAATTGTAATAGTCTCACCGTAAAACAGGGTCTTCAGAAATTAAATCATAGCATCAGTTCTAACCAGAATTAAAATTCTGTTTAATACAGAACTTGCTTTAACAATTGATTTATTTTTATTAACTTAAAAAAAACCCAAACACCCACAAAAAAAAAAAACCAACCCAAACCACAACCTCCAAAAATCTGTGCAAATAAACCCCAAACAAACAAGAAAAAGCCAGAGAAATTTCTGTAACAGTATAATCCATACCAATATAGTGGATAAGGGTAGGGTTTCTTGTCTTTCTCACCAGTCTTATTGACTTACCTGTTTGGGCTCTGTAATAGATTTATTGACACATCTGTTAAATTTTGGTGCAGAAGATTTTTAACATTTGCAATACCAAGTAATGGAAAAAGTCTCATGAAAGGGAGACTTAAACTTTTTAAAAGTTTGGCTCCTAAAATGCTCTCAATGAAAATGGTGATGAACATGTTGAATCCATTGTTTATAGTGCTTACATATAAAAATATATACTAAAAACGTGTGTGTGTGTGTGTACGTACATGCCCACAGAGAGCAGCTTGTAATGTTTTAGGCATAGCTTTACTGCTGAATTCCAAGATGCTTTCTGCTGGTATGTATTTTGCTTGCAAATTTTCAGAAGCACATCTGTCTGTAGATCTAGATGCTAGTGATGGTCTCAAACTATCAAGTCAAGTTCTTTTAAATACACATGTGTATATTAACCCCTTTATAAACTGAAATACAGTAGAGATGAAAGAATTAGGACAGATGCTGTTTTGGACTTTCTGTCTGGGCTACTTAGAGCAACACTGAGATGTTAATGTGAGGGTTTTGCTTCCACAAATAGCTAGCTTGGTGCTTCAGACTAGAACATATTGACATGTGATTTCTGTAATGGTTTGGTTATACTATGCTTCATTGACACAAAGGTGTTGGCAGATTCATGTTCTGAGTATTTCAGAGCCCATGACTGGGCTGTTTCTTTCAAAAGCATAATTCTGTCTGCTCTCCTTTTGTGTTCTTGATAGTTCATTCTGCAATTCTAGTTCACAGGTTCTAATTTGTATTTAATACAGGTTTTGCAAGACTCTTTCATGCTTCTCACTTCTCTTGCTAGTTCCAGAATATTCAGTTGTTACAGTATATGACAGCTGTAATGGGGCAGTAGGGGGAAAGCAAATCATAAATTGAAACTACTGTCTCAGAGCAGTCACATAAGACTTCAGTGAACTTTCATCTCAGTGTCTGATAACCATGGAGTAGTTTTTATGATTCCTCTTAAAATGCTTTAAATCTAGTACAGGGATTTAAGAAAAATCGTGTGCTCACTGAGCTATAGATGTAGGTCACATCTCTTATTTTTATATTGCCTTTACTCTTAGTATATCCGAAGACTAAGTAGAAGGATTAGTACTTTTATTGAAACTAAGCTTCTAACCTAAGAAGTCAGCTTAATTTTTGTTTTCCTGTCTGAATTTGTTGATTTTTCAGCAAGAAATATATTTAAGAAAAAGGTATTTTAAAAAAATTCAAAAGTTTCATGAGAACAAGCTAATACGTGTCTAGTTTGTCCTTCTAAGGTAGGGCAGCTTAAAATAGTTCTGCATAGTAACTGAGAATGACAGGTTGAATTTTTTTGAATTCCAGGTGCTATGTTTACAACAAAAAGGGACGTCTGGTAAACGCACCGTATGTGGACAACTCTTACAAGTGGGCTGGTGGTGGCTTTCTGTCTTCAGTAGGTGACCTTCTGAAATTTGGAAGTGCCTTATTGTACAGTTATCAAGCTGGACAATTTAAAAACACTAATGTCAAACTTCTTCCTGGGTACCTCAAACCAGACACGGTTGCAATGATGTGGACCCCAGTGCCAAAAACAGAAGTATCGTGGGACAGGGATGGCAAATATGCAATGGCTTGGGCTGTAGTAGAAAAAAACCAACAATGTGGCTGTTGCAGACAGCAGAGACACTATGCATCTCACACTGGTGGTGCAGTGGGGGCAAGTAGTGTCCTCCTCATTCTTCCTGAAGAGCTGGACTCTGAAGCTATAGCTACTGGGCTTGTGGCACCACCTAGAGGAGTCATTGTTACTATTATCTGTAATATGCAATCAGTTTCACTCAACAGCACTGCCTTAAAGATTGCAAGAGAATTTGATAAAGAAAAATTGGCACAATATATAGATTAAAAAAGAGATACATGTAACTGAACTCACTGTGCTGAAACAAGAAAGACAAATGGCAAAGGATGTAATTGGACTTGGAGATCACTAAAAAAATGTGAAGAAAAGGCATCAAAAACCCCTTAATTATCTTCTGCTAGTGGTGCTAAACTTATGTGTAACTAAAATTCATCTCTCAGGGAAGTTCTGAACTTACAGAAAAGGAGAATATAACAGTCAAGTTTGACTTCCTTTAGTACCTGTGTAAATTACCATTGTATTATTAGCAGGTTTTTTCTCATCTTCTAAAGCACTTGCCCAAGATTAAAAGAAATGGCATTGGTGTTTTGCACTGAGAAGTACAACAATAAGTTACTTACCTTAAATGTCACACTTCTGAAAAATTACACAGCATTATTTGAACATGCAAAGATAGAATTTGTTATTCTCACAGTTCCAGTCTGCCAAAACTGTTTAGTGTTACTTTTTAAATAAAAATGGGTTTACTCTTGATTCTTATACTTTCACATAGTACTTTTTTTATTTGCTTAAAAAGCAAAAACACCCAGCAAACCCCTAATCGTGAGGCTAGAATGTAGCTTTATACCAGAAATGCACTTTTGTCAGAGCTGTGGCTTGTTAAGAATTAGAAAAGAATGAAGCTAGAGTAGTGTAAATAAGGCTTTTTGTTATTTAGATATCCTCTTTTCCCTTTTTCTTGGACACAGAGAATGTGTAAAACCGATTTACCCTGAAATAAGGGTATTATTTCCACTGTTGAATATGCCTGACTGAATAAGCAGAACATGCTACGCCGTGAAACTGTCTTGCTGTGTTTTTGAGTGATATGCATGCTAACTTTGGTAACCAGAAACGGCACACTTCTGGCATGTACATTTTCCTTTAGCTGTAGGAATTAGGAACTCAAATAACTCAATAAAATTTAAAGCCCATTCTTGGAGCCACTAGTAGAAGTCTCACAGAGTTTGAGAGGTTTTTTTTGGAAACCCATCCTTTTTTCCATTTGGAGATACTTTTGCATAAGGCTGAACAAGAAACTGTGATAGAGTTCTGAAGAAACATTTTTCTAATCTTCACGTTTGCTACAGCAATACAGTAACACCTGAATAAATTAATTTTATATATTCCATAATAGCATGGAAGATCTCCCCCACCCCACTTCCCCTCTAGTTACATCACAACAGTATTTCCAGGCTGAGGCAAAACAAAATATTCTTCAGGAAAAGTCTGAATACTTCTGTTGCTGCACGGTTTAGCAGCTCTGCTTCTCTGAATCTAAGGAGCAAGATGTCTTACATAGCAGAGAGCAGAAGATGGCCTTACCTGCCAACTTAGTGCTTTTAGTACCAATGTCATAGTTGGTATCTGCCCTGTGATGAAGTGACATGCTGTCATCTCTGTTCTCAGTATGCCTATGATAATACTGCCTAGCACTGGAAAGCTACTATTTTGACATAACAGTGTTTTACCCACATTTTTGTTTGTTTGAAGCTAGTAGGACTAATTTAGTACCTTTCATAATTGTAATTCTTGTGCCTTAAAACAGTGAAAGCCTACATGTTAACTGAACAAATTGTCATTTGGTCAGGCACTAAATTACCTACTCTTCCACTAAAGTCTATGCTATTGTTTGACACTTCCAGTACAGCAGTAGGGGAGGTGAGCCCCTTCCACAACAGCAACGGCTTTTTCCAGTCCTGAGCACCTGCTAGCTCATTAAACATGCAGCAGAAGTCATATCCCATTTTACACTGGGAACAAAAGTAGCTTGAGTTGTTTTCATGTTGAAGAATACGTGAATAGAAATAGACCAAACAGAATGTTTTAAATACAGAAAATTTGAAAAGTAACACCATTATTTTAGGATTTATCACATAACTTTTCTTGTACGATTGATCTGTTTTGCAAGTGGAATTGTCCTTGAAAACCATTTTGCATACTTGAGATAAAACAAGTTTCACTCCCTGACCCTTGTGTTTGGGTTTAGACAAAGATTCAGAATAAAGAAGGGTAAGTTTACCCAATGCTTGTCTGCCCATCACCAAACACTAATAAATGGAGATATCTGAAGTATGTATGAAAGTGAATAATGGCAAGAAGTGTGAAAGGCATTTCTAACACCAACATACTAGTGACAGTATCTCACTCCCCTCACGGAATTTGTTTAGCCACCAACTTTTTGTATGTGTACTATGTTCTTTCTAGTGAATCTCCAGTAACTTCAGGCTTTTTAAAAACCTTTATTGTCACATGTGCAGTATTGCACGTGCTACGATGTCTAAATTTCATCTTCCAGTACCTGGAACAAAATGGGTCAATGACTTTCTCTGATTTGGTATTTCCTCATGTGTTCTTGTCTTTTGAGTGGAGGAAAACAAGGCAGAAATATTGGAGACTAGGAATTTATCTGGCCTTAGCACATATTTTCAGGTTAATTAATATGGCTACTCTGATCTTTATTCTGAAACCAGTTCTTGGATGGACTAGCATTAAGTAAGTGTGGGAAAGTAACTGGTCAATTAAGAGCAGCTTTCATGATTAACTTGCTCTTAAACTAACCCTTATTGTGAAAACACAATATGGTACTGACATAAAACTGCTTTTCTTAAAAAGCATGTAGACTAAATTGGTGCATCTTTTTCTGTATCAAACACCTATTTTTTGCATCTGATAATTATAAGTGTTCAAAATAAAATTTATCTTGCCAATGTGATGACTTGTAATATCAAGTTGAGGGTTTTTTTTATTGACTAGAAACCCAAGTTCTAAAAATCATAAGAAGAATACAGATTAAATAGAAATCCCCTACAATAATAAGCTCACTAAGACACCTGGTACTTTGAAAGAGATAGACAGATAACTTCTTTAGTAAAATAACATACATTAGAGACTGTTTGAATGTTTTTTCATTGTTTAAAAAAAAATAATTTACTTTTTAACAGTCATTGAGAAAGGGATGGCTTTTAAAAACTAACTAAAAAAATCCTGTTTCCTCATGGCAAAAAGATCATTATTTAATGTCAGCAGCGAGTACTGAAACATGCATGGGTTTGCTGGACTAGTTTTTTTAATAACTGGATACCATTCACAAGTGTTAGTGTAGTTTGACTTACTGTTGCTTATATACCCTGTGCCTCCTCTCTACTGAATGCTTTCAGTGTTTCAAAAAAGACATGTTTTTTTCTTGTATAGAATATCAAATGCAGTTCCAAGACCAGATTAGAGAGGGAGGGGAAAACCCATGCACACCAGAAAAGCAACTGAACATACGTTTGTACTTTTATTTATCACCACATTACTCAAAATGGTCAAGGGACTAAAACAGTGTTCAAAATAAGCCCTTTTAAATCCATCTAGCTTTTGCAACCCTTGCTGTTAGGGTAGCTGCAGTTAAAAAAGTACATAAAATGCATTCTTACTGCAGTTTCTGTCACTATATGTATTACACTAATGTAGTTGATGATTAATGAGGGGAAGGGTGCAGCAAATCTAAGGTTTTTATATTAAATGACACCACCCAATTAACAAATACACTGTTTAAAAGTAAAATTTTAAAAATAGAGCTCAGTTGTCTACAAACTTGCAGAAAAAAAACCTTGCACTTCAAATCATTTATTGAGAAAAAGATCTCAGCTCATTAGTCACCAGTAGCACGTAATTTGTACAACATCAATTGTAATTACACAGTTGTATTATCAGGCATTTTTAAACTGGTCATGTTTTCAGGAAAACAGATTCAGAACCACATGCTGAAGTGTTCAGTGCTGCTTTCTTCTAAATGAACAGCCTGTAAAGAAATCACACCAGTATAGATATAATAGTTCTTAAACTGTTAGACTGCCTTGGAAAATTGCCCATCCCGCCTAAACTCATGCAAGAGGTTTCAATTTCACATACCACAAGAGGTGAAGGATTAGTACTTTGAGTCTTTTCTGTCCTCACATAAACTACATTTGTGTAGTAGCACATGGTATAAGCACTAATATATTTAGCTTTTGTCCTTTAAATGAAACATGAATAAAATCTGGATTTGTTCTTTCATTTTTTTTTAAATGCTCAAGTGTTTGCAGTGTTTTCTCCATATATCCCAGACATTGGGTTGCATTTCAAGACACTGGTGCTATACCAGTTATCTGTATATAATTATTGGTGGTTATTTGTTCCCTTATAATTTATACAAAACAAATTTTGATTAAGTAACATGAGCTAGGGAACTGCCTTACAGTGCTCCTGTTTAAAAACAACCAGACGAGCCACGGCTGACTAGCAGGAGCACAGTATTGCTTTAGCATGGCAGAAGTACACTGCTCTTTTAATGATGCTCTTTAATGCTCTCAACTAAGTTCAGAATTAGTAGGCAATATTTATTACAGATGGGGTAAAGTCAAAAGTGTGTTTGATCACAATACAGCTGCTCCGCTGCCTGGTGTACCTGTATGGTCATTTAAAAAGAATCTGAAGAAAAATATGGAAATTCAGAGCCCATTAACAATATTTTTACTAGCCAAATCTAAGCAATTTGAAAAAATAAGAATTCCAGTATCATTCAAAATCAAAGCTAAAATATTTTCAGGCTGTAAAGGCATAAATGCATTTATCTAAGTGGAACATGTAGGCTGCTAGCCATTGCCCCTTACCTTCTGTGAGCCTGGCTTTTCCCCCAGTAGGCTGACACAGAACAGTTGAGCACCCTACACACAGAACTACTGTCTGAGCGTGGCTGAACACAGTGGTGATCTTGTAGCATCCTGGAAAACAGCATTATTAAACTTTCCATGGAGTATTTCTGGCATGGTTCTTTTATTTTACGTGTAATTGAGTTGGATACTCTTAAGTACAAATATGGATCTGTATTTCCTTACACAGCATACCAAGTAAAACAAAGCAAAACATTGTTCCTGTGGTCCAGTCTGAAGTACCTTTTTACAAACGTGCATATGAAAAGCAGGTTGGTTAAGGAACTGTTGTTACTCCCCATGTGAAAAATCAAGACAAGCCCTCATTTGCCTGTAGTATGTCTCCTGCAGAAAAGGCAAGGAGGTGTGGATGAGCCTTCTCTGCTGAACAGAACAACGCACCTAGCTAGAGAAATAGTTAACCTGCAACAGTAGAACGTTGCTGTTGACAAAAGCCTGACACCTGTGAATATAAACACCTCTGTTCCAGTCTGTGTTTGCTTTCTGTTTAATAATTGGTACATATAAGGCATGTGCTTGGTTGGATTCTAGAAAAGTGGCATCATATTTAAACAAGATGACTTGCACAGAGTAACTTCACTAATTTCACATGCAAGACACTGCCTACAACTTCTGTGACTTAAAAAAGAATAAAATTACTCTTGTACATGGCTTGGACAAACAGATTTTCACTATTTTGATTCTTTTCACTGAAAAGTATTTTTAATTACCCAAGAAGAATTTTTGGAAAGAGGAAACTTGTAAAGGATTTAATCTAGAGGTGGACATAGAAAAACAGATAAAAGGTGAGCATAGATTCCATTTTCAGCGCTTGTGGATCAGAGGGACAGACAGAATCTGCTGTGAGGAAGGTCCTCAGAAAGCTCTCTGTCAAGAGAACTGGTTGGTAGAGAGAACTACCATTGGACAGAATACAGGTTTCTGCTTTGTTTAAATCACAAGTCCTAACTACACCGATCTTTATGTGATAAAAGCAACTAACAACTCAAATTTAACCACAGCAAATGTTTTCCCCCTGTGAACGTGAACTTCCATGTTGATGAGTTTTTCACTGTATTTTGCAAGTGAAACAAGCTCAGTCCATTTCAGTAATTTGGTAGCAACTTCCAAAAACACTGGATGATACTCAGCCTGGTATTTTCAGTGCCTTGAGCCAGGACTATCATTATTGAAGCTGTCTTGCTTTGCTCTACAGAATCCTCAAACTCAATAAGCAATTAATCCAACAATAATGAAGGCAACCAGTGACTTACGGGCCTACGTTGACATTAACTTTGTGTCAGCATATGTGTGCATTTACACTGGTTGGAAGAAAGCTTTTAAGGAAAACAGCCCCTGGCTTAGCCTGCAACTACGTAGTTTTTAGAAATAACCACACTTTACTTTCAAACCCTTTTAATGAATTTACCTCACTTTCAGACAGAAAATAATTTCTCAAAGCTTCTTAGCAATCTAAGCTGCTAAGAAAAAGGTAGTAAGAAAACCTGAATCCAGCAAGAATTCCCCGCTTGTAGTCAGGATGCTACTATTGTTAAGTTATGCATTTTCTTACTGTGATAAGCTCCTGGAAACTACTGCGGTGTAAGAAGCAAAGTCACCACACTTGGCAGTTTCTGTGCCTCCACACGGCTGTAGCTGTGCCAGTCCAAGCAGCTGCTCACTGGGAAAGCCTGTAAACATGCTCCTCTAATTGTGCTAGAAAATCCCGTGGGTTTTGTTTAGAAAAGAGAAGTTGGCTTTACAGATGTTTCCGAGCTAACGGACATCTGGGAAAAGCAGACATGGGTGACAGTTAAATAGAACCCTCCCATAAGTGAGCTAGATGTCGGCTGGCATGCAAAAGAGGCAACTGTGTCTGGTTTACTTCTCCATGCAGTCCCAGTATGCCTGTGTATATCCTTGTGAAGGGTTTTTCTGCTCTTCTAAAATCAACCAACTTACAAAAGGAGGAAAACAACTCTGTCTTCTATTTGAAACTAAAGCATTCATTTAATCTCGCTTCTTACACACGCAAATCTGAGGGTTTGTTTTTTCCCTAGTTGACAGGAAAAGGAAGAAAAAAAAAAATCCAAACCAAAAAACTCCTGACAGACCTCCAGAAAAGAAAAGAAAAAGCTAATTGTTATAAATTAACTTTTGAAAAAGCTTGAAAACGCTTATATTGTTAAAAAAACCCCAAAGCTGTATGCAGGCTTTTTTTTCCTCTGCAGAGCAGATAAACCACATTTGGATGAAAATAAAAAACTCTGACCTTGTAAGAAGATGAACCGCATACAAATTAGTTTCCTTCCCTCTGTCAGATAACGGACATTTGAAATATTTACCTGGGCATTTTACATCCATAAAGTAGGAGTTCGGGCTCTGCACAAGACGCTTCTTTTTGTGCTTTCTCCTCTCATCCTCTAAGGAAGGATGCACGAGATCCTTCGCCAGCTGGGGAAGACGAGAGGAAAAGGCACCGTTAGGTTCCCCGGCGCTCAGGCTGCTCGGGCTGACCGGGTGCCGCCAAGCCGCCCTCGCTCTGTTCCCAGGCTCGGCGGCAGCGCTAGAGCCGCGAGGGTGACGGGACAGACAGAGAGCCCCCTTGGGCCTTCGCCGCCGCCGGCCGCCTGCCGCCGTCTGCCGGTGAGGACGCAGCTCGCCCGCCCCTTCCGCGTCCCCTCAGCAGCCCCGCTCCGAAGGCCGCGGCACCGGGGGGGCTCCTGTCGCGCGGTGCCCCCGCGCGCGCAGCCCGTCCCGCGCGACCCGCGGGCAGGTGCCCGCTGGGAGCGAGGCCCCGGCCCGCGGTCCGGCCCGGGCGACCCGGTAACAACTCACAGGCATGTCTACCGCCAAGCCAAGCCCTCCCGCCCCTGCCACGCGCGTCTCCGGCGGGCGCGGAGCCGCAGCTCCTCCCGGCGTGCGGAGAATCGAGGTGAACGGTGCGTGGCGGCCGAGCGGAGCGCGCTGGCCCTGGCCCTGGGGCGGGGTTGCGGGCGGGGCCGCCGCTCCGCGGGCAGGGCCGCCGGGGCCGGGGGCAGGGGGGCGAAGGCTGTGGCGGCGGTGGGCGGGAGGCGCAGACTTCTGATGGGCTGCCAGGCACCGAGCAGCAGGCGCACTCGCGTAGGGGCCTACGTGCAAAAAAACGGCATTTCCCGGCGCAGACCTTGGTTTGGTTACCTTTAATTGATCAGGAAATGAGTGGGGACAGGACGTGCCGTTCAGCTAACTTCTCCAGAGGATTTTGGTGCGAGCTCACAGTAATAGGCCTGCTGCTTTCTCCTAGACAAAATGACACTTCGGATAAAGCGGCAGAGACCCTTTATAATGGTCATTGCAGATGTGTATGGTAGGGTGGTACCACAACGCTCTCTCACGGGCCTGCAAAAACTAATTAAGCACAAAGAAAAAAGAGAGCCTGAACGTGATTGCAGATCTCTCTTCAAAAAATGTGCTCATTTTTCCCTCTTAACAGATTAATACATGGCACAGGTGTTTTCAGATAATGAATGGAATCTAGGAAGTCCCATCTACTTTTATATTAGATGCTTACTACATTTTCACTAATATTTCATATTAAATACACATTGTGTGAAGTTGTGCCTATGTGCATCTTCTTTTGCAGTTTACCAGTCAAAATGCAGTTTACCAGTCAAAAATAAATGCAATTTACCAGTCAAAACCAAAAATACAGTAAGTATTCCTGTCAGTTATTGATTATATGTTTAAACCAATTTAGAGAATCCATGAAAAATAAAGATACTGCATATAGTGGGAATGAAAAAAATACCATTCCTTTAGTAAGAGGTTAAGTCAATACAAGTAATCGCAAGTACAGTCTGTGAAGACTCTTGGATTTAATCAAGCCCAGAACATTTAAAAGTGTAATTCACTAGAAGTCCAGGAAGTGGCACCAATAGACATGACAAAAATTAATTAACATGAAAAGCCTTCCAAAACTTGCAATGGTCAGCGTGTTGAGCCACATCCTTTCTGAAGAGAGAACTGATGCATTTAGCAAAAATTATTTATAAAATTTGCCATGAGCACAAGTGAAGATGCAAGTTTACAGAGGCATAGCTTTCTCACAACTGTGTTCTCAAAACTGGGCTGGCCTCGCCAGTGCTGACACTGTACACAACTTTCAAAATACTTTCTTCCCAACCCAAACCCCTACGTTACTCTGCAAGAATAGACTCGTGTTGTTGTCATGCTACAAGCCCAAGTCATTATATTGCATTTCGTCTCCTTGCCATCACAGCCATTGCCTTGTAATGCTATGTTAGCATTTTTTCCTTATGTGCTGGAGTGCGGATGACACACAGACGTGTTTTGGAAGTTTTTCTTGTTATATCGTGGGGAATTTAATCTGAAAGGCTCTGACTCACACTTTCCCCTGCGTGCTGTCCTGTGAAGCTAGGAATATAAACTAGTTATCAGCACAGAGTCAAATCTTGAGTCTTAGCTGTTCCTGCTACCCTTTCAGTCTTTTTCGAGTGTATGTTATTTATCTTAAGGTAGAAGGGAAAGGGGAGAAAGCCCGTTACTTCAGAATCTGAAGGAGAATTATGTTTTTCTTTAAGAAAATACCATCACAACATGTAAAGCACCACCAATGGAAAAACAGAATTTGTGAAGTGCCACCCTCCTTCACCTCTTCCTCCTAGCTTTCTCTTCTCAAATGTCTTTCCTGCAAGGAGCCTCTGGCGCTTGAGGAAGACTTTAAAGTCACAGGTTACATTAAAAATTGGTTTCTGTGGGAGGGGCACATAGGATGATCTGAAAACAGGATGTGTTTTGAACACATTCCTCTGTTTGGTTCTCTATTTTGGTTTTACTTGGCGATTCGTTTCCTTTTCATAACTGCTTGTAGTTCAGTGACCTGCTGAATGAGACGATTCTAATGCATTACCTTCAATCTTGAAGCTTTTTTTTGAGCACTGTGTTGCAAGTTAATGAGGAGAGAAATGCAGTCTGTACCTATAGTGACAGAGTTAGACTAAGGTCGTAAGAGAATGACTTACCCTTTCCGGGCTTCTACCAGCAGACAACTTTGATCTCATTTTAGAGAAAAGAACAGGAAACATTATCTGTCTGCTCGAATGACAGCAGAACATTTCCAAAAGCTGATTGAAGATGTTTAAAACCAACATAATGAGAATGGTTAGTCGGGGGTTTTTTGGGGTTTGGTTTGGTTGGGTTTTGTTTTGTTTTTTGGTTTGGTTTTCTGCACTGCTAGTGGCAGTCTACTGCTGTTTAAAAGCTGATTCTGTGTCTCTGATGACCTGCAGTGTGATGGTCTCCTGCTGGGCTGGTACCCCCAGGGAGGTAGCAGCAGAGTGCCTGTTGACACCCCAGTGGTGTTCTGTTCTGCTCCATTTGTGGCCTTCTCAGATGAGTTTGGGTGGGTCCTTAGGAGCTGCTATCTGATGTTGCAAGAATATAGGCTTTTGGGGTGGTTACTACAAAACCTCATTTAAATTGACTGTCATTACTGAGGAAGTGAGTATTGACTGATTTTAAGAAGATAATTTCACCCTTATGCTTATAGTGGTTTGTCTTGAATATTAAAAATGTGGGTGGGTGTCTCTGTGGTACTATCATCAAGACTGTTTATAGATTTCCATACACTACCCAGCTCTAAGTTGCACTCAAAATAAGTAAGTTCACTTCAAGTGATATGTTTGATCTGGAATGCAGTCTGCCTGTGGTTTTAGCTGTACTGCAGAAATAAGTATCACAGAATCACAGAATCATTTAGGTTGGAAAAGACCCTTGGGATCATTGTGTCCAACCATTAACCCTACTCTAC
>WUAM01000311.1:2239196-2250899 GCA_024336885.1 Actenoides hombroni
AATAATATTAATAATTAAGACCTGCATTCAAATTACTAAGTAGAAATTCAGCTGCAAACTGCCAGCGGCTTCGCGTCGCCTTCTCAAGTCGAAGAAGCAGCCGACGGTGTAGTTAACCTACTCCTGTTTGTAGCATTGTGTACTGGTGTGCTGTGGGCAGCCAGTAGAAAACTGGTAGTTTAATTTTATGGATTTTTTTTTTTCTTTGTGTTTAATTAAGTTATAGCCGTTTGGGGTGGGGTTTTTAGGGGAGGGGTTGAGTGTTTTCACCCTGTACAATGTATTTACTTCTGCTGTGGAAATCTGTAGGATCCGCTGTGGTTTGGGAAGTACGACGAGTGAGTAAAAACCAATTTCAGGGAATTATTATTATTACGTTTCTGTTTAATTAGCTTTTGTGGCTTGTTTCAAAGACTTCTTGATTCCTCTTCTGAAACCTGTGCCGTTTCAGTGGGAAGGGAACCTGAGGTGTAGGGTTTTGGGGGCGAGTTTTACGTTGAGCAAGCAGCAAAGTTGGTCGCTTACTCAACGAGAACCACTTCAAGGACGCGATATTCTCCCGTGACCCCGCGTTTCTTGGCAGAACCCAATTGCTTTTCTCTCCTGAACCTTTTTGCTGCTGTTCTTTTCCGTGTACTAACGTCCGGGGCTGGAGATTGCCAGTCATTTCCTCCTGTAGTAGCTCTATTTTTAGCCAGGCTGTGTAGCTGTGAAGTGGTAGCAACTCTCTGGGCTCAGGCTTTATTTGAATCAGAAATGGACCCGACTGACTGAGGGTGCGATGTTTTCATGCTCTGAAAACTCTCTTGGAGTTTCTAACATCAAGCAGGTGATAACTTTCTTTTCCTTTCCTTTTTATATCTAATGGTTAAGCAGAATTTGTTACTTAAGCAGCAGGGCAAGCAAGTTGAAGGATGCTCAGCGGAGCTACGCAGCGACGGTCCGAATTCTTTCCTCTTCTCCTAGAAATTCTCTCCCCCCTCCCCGGGAGTGAATTGCTGATTTTTTTTTTTCATTTTTTTTTTCCCCCACATTTTACATCTTCACACCTATTTTTTTTTTTTTTTTTTTCCAGGGTTTTGTTAGGCGGGTTTGCACCTTAACAAACCAAGTATCAAATGGTGAAGTAAAAGGTGTTAAGTCAGCTGGCTTGGAGGTTTTTTTATACAGCTTCTCTTTAATTCTTTTTTTTTTTTTTTCAACCAGCATCGAGGTTGTGGAAATTCAAGACCTGGTTTCAAACCCAGGGGCGTGTGGCTCAACCCCCTGCTTAGATCTGCAGGTTTTGAGGTTGGAAATGTTGTCCAGCTCTGTCCTGATGCCAGGTCGATTATAATTTTCTTTGAATTTCTAACCCAGGAGGATGCTTCTAAGATCTCTTGCGGCAGCTTTGGGGTACACGTGGTTGGTTCTTTTTGTTGTTGTTATTATCATCATCATCATCATCTCCAAGGCTGGCTGGGAGTCATCAGGCCAACCCCCTGGGCAGGAGGGGTCCCATTTGCATCTCAGCCTTTGGAGCAGCGGTGCTGTGTCTGAGCCGGTCTGGGAGCCCCCTCCCTCCAGTTGACAGTTGCAGCAAATCAGAACCGTTTCTTCCTGACAGCTTTAGCAACAATCTCCCCTAATTTATGCCCAAGTTCTCCTGGGATAATTGGGATGCGGACATGCTCGGCATAAAAGCCAAGGGGGTAGGAGGAGAAACCTCCCCCCCCCCCCCCCCCCCCCCCCCCCCCCCCCCCCCCCCCCCCCCGCCACCCGCAGTCGCCTTTTCTCGCTGCTGTGGCGGCCAGCCCGAGGGAAGATGGCGAAGACCTACGACTATCTTTTCAAGCTGCTGCTGATCGGCGACTCGGGGGTGGGCAAGACCTGCCTGCTCTTCCGCTTCAGCGAGGACGCCTTCAACACCACCTTCATCTCCACTATCGGTGAGGGGCCGCGGCCGGCCGCCCGTACCGTCCCAGCAGCGAGCGGGGGGGTCCGGGCCGGGGCTCTCCCACGGGGAGGGGCGCCGGCGGGAGGGAGGCAAACGGATAGGTGGGCTCCCGCCGCTTGTCCCGCGGCCGGGGCCGCGCTTGGCCGCCTGTCCGTGGCCGCTGCGCGGGAGTGGGCGGGAGCCTGCGGCCGCTACGGGCCCCGTGCGGGAGGAAGCGCCGAGGTGCCGTCGCCGTGTCCCGGGCACTGCGGGGAGGGGGAGCGGGAGCACGGTCCGCCGGCGCTCGGGAGCGCCCTTCCCGCCGGCGCCGTGGCGGCGGTGGGGGACCCGCCGGGGGCCCCCGTGCGAGCAGGCCGCGCTGGGCAAGGGCTTGTGGCCGCTGCGGAGGGCCCGAGGCCGGCTGTGTGACGCGGCCCCTGTCAGGGACTCGCAGGATGCGAGCCGGTCCCCCGGCGTTACCGGCTCTTAATTGTTCCCCGGCAACAGCAACAGTTGACTCGGCCCGGGCTGCGCGCAGCCGTTGGGCCGCTTGCCTCTTGTTTATGGTTGTAGTGGAAGCGATGTTTCTGTGGGGCCGCCTCAGCAACGGCCTGTACAGGGCTGCATCGGTAACGAGTCCTGCACAGAATCCAGCACGTTGCGGTGGTTGAAATACAGGATGATCTCTCTGTTGGTTGTTCTCGCTCTGTCGTTATTGGCCGGTTAATGTTTCGATGTACGTTTTCAGAAAGTGTTAGAGGGCTTGGGCTGCCGAAGTTGGCCGTGGCTCACGCTAAGCTGCTCGGTGACAGTGACTGCACCTCTTTTGTCAGACACTTTAACTCTCTCAACTTTTCTAAACACGTGTGTGTGTGTTCATGTACGTGGAGCTCGTGTTTCTGAGATTTATATCAGTTCTGTCCAAGCTCCTTTGTCGATTCGAGTAACCTCCTTGACAATAGTTGAGTTTTGTTATACATTTGATGGTGAAAAGGGGTTTCTAAAGTTCAGCTAGCTTTTTAATGACACTGAGATGTGATATGTCAAAACAAACTGCTGTGGGTTATGTTTCTGCAAGATTTGTCAGTCGAAATACTTTCTGCTGAAGTAACTTAAGCAAAATTTTCGAGTTATTCACTGAGATATTGCTAAATTGAAATCTCAGTGATAAGACTCGAGATTTATGGTTAGCTACTTGCAGTTGAGGTCCCCTTTAAAGTGAAATGAAGTAGGCTGTTTTCGGGACAAAGGACTAAACTGCAGTGGAGGTTACTGGTATTTAGGAGGCCAAAAGTAATGCTGGCTTGGAAAAATAACATCAAAAGAATTAGTAGATCCTTTGCTGGAAGGAAATTGTTTTGAAGATGAGATGGGATAAAGCGTGACCTGTTTTGTTGCCCAAATGCCATATCCTCTTGAGCTGTTTTATTGTGCTGAACTTGGTGCACAGGGAAGAAACAAATTTTTATTTAGGCAGATATGAGTGGCTAGATGACTTTTGGCTGGCATTTCTAATGCTTTAAGAACAGGCTTTCTGCACTGCATATCCATTTGATCTCTACAAAACACTGTATCAATAATACCAGATAGTTAAGGCCCGAGTAGCGTTTTACCTAAAAAAGGCATTTTGCTTTATCTGTGGTAGAATGAAAGGCTTAATAAACATTAATAAATGCTGTAGAGTTTAAAAAACCCTACATTAGTACTGTGCTAAATATAAAATACTTCTTTATACTTGTAGAGAGATCGCTAACACAAATGGATGTGTCTGTCTTCCAACCATTTTCTTTGTTTCTTAAACTGCTTAGCCCCTTAATATTTCTTTTTCTCACAGATTCACTTTGAAGTCTTGTGAATGTGATGCCTTTTTTTTCCTTACTTTATTTAGTAAATATAGAATTTACTCTCATTTCCTTCCTTTGTGTTTACTTTCGCAGGAGTCTTATTTTCAACACTAGTCAATTTGAAGAAACTTACTGGTAATTGAGGCGTAATTCTGATTCTATAGGTAGTATTGGTGATTCCACAGTTGTGTTTTCCTTTTTATAATTTGTTCCTTCGAGTCCCTTTTTATATTTTAGCAAAGAACCTGCCAACAGCAAAGTTGACAATGCAGGAAATAGCGAAGTTGATGTAGAGTGCTGACATATGCCTAAATAGCTTTTTCTTTCTTTTCCTTCTTTTTTTTTTTTTTTCCCCCCCTTTGATCTTCCTCATGTATTGCTTGTATTACTTTTTTTTAGGTCAGTCATGTAGTTCTAATGTGTTTGTTCTTGAAGATGTGCTTGCATGAGTATTCTTTGAGTGCATGGTGGCAGCTTCAGACTAGTTGGTTTGACAATTGTAACTAATACATCTGCTGAGCTTAGGAGCATTCCACTCTTAAGAATTCTGATTTTTTTTTTTTTGTTTCCTTGACCAATAAAGTATAGCCAACCATCGTATGGAGGGAGGTGCAGGGATACAATGCTTTTCTCAGACAGGCCTGCTGCCAGTTGAAGTTTTAAGGTCTCCAGATCAGCATTGTTAATTGAGTACACCGAGTCTTCCTGAAGTGTAAGATGCCAGGCTGTTTTGTTTATGTATTTTCCAAAAAGTGGATTCTACAATACACTGGTGCTTACTGTTAGGATGTGTGTTCAATACACAATAATTTTAATTAGCACACACAATATTATGTTCTCTTGGTTCTCCTCTGGTCTGTGTCTCTGCTAACAACAGCAGAGCTGGTTTAACTGTAAAAGTCTGAGAAGGTAGGTATGTAAATGCTAGTTATGAGTGAGGTGGGTAATTTAGAAGTTTTTCTTAACTACATGGCATTAAATTTTGAGCAGTTTCAACTTTTTTTCTTAGATTCTACATCCAGAAATTAAAGCAAACTTTGGTGCCGTGATGAAAGGGCCCATACCACATTTAAGCAACAAATGTCTATCCTATAATTTCCCACTCGTGGTGGTGTTTAGTAGATAAACCACAACACTTCATTACTGGAGCAATGGAAACACTTTCCAAAAGAGGGGAAAAAAAAAAAAAAGTAAGAGGAGGATATGGAAATATTGCTTTATTATAGAATATTTGTTCTACTTCACCTCAGTGTTCACATTATAGAAATGTGTCGGTAATGAATTGTAGTTACTTTGTCATCTTGCATGAGATACTTGTGTTGCACTTTGCAGATTCCTTTCTCTTTTACTGTCACGCAAAACATGCCTGTAAGGCTACATCCTTTTAGATTGCTTGGAGGCTTGCAAATGGTCCCTTGGCTTTTCTTCTCAAGACTTTGATCATGCCATAATAATGCCTGTACTGATTCAGATGGTAAAGTCTTCCAGCCTGGTGTCCTGTGGCCAGCGGTTGCATCAGAATAAAGATGAAAGTGCAGTGTGTGTATACTTAGTTCTTTTTTGGGTGACTCTTGGCACAGGAGTCTTTCTGTCCTTGTCTTGATTACCTGACATAACCAATACCTTCAGCAGACTTTTCTGCTAATTATGAAAAGTGAACCAGCGGTCTCTCAGATGATCCTTTTGGTTATTCTAAGTGATGTGTTTTCAATCTGTGAAAACACAGTTTGACCTTCAGCAGGTCGCATCCTTGGCCTTCAGCAACTTGAATTTTTTTTTTTATATAGGGGTCTGTAGTTCTGTCTGGAAAATTTCTGTAAGGGTTGGCAAATGCTAATACTGCTTTGCCCATAGTGAGGGTCAGCTTTTCACTGCAAACATGGGATAAAGCTTTTTTTACAATGGGAGTGTGTCATGTAAGGTTATGTCGTTTAGTTTGCTTCCTGAGTGGAAACTTCTGCTTTTGCATAGTTCTACATGGAAAGTAAAATGCAGTTGAATCAGCTTATTTTAACACTTCAGCAGCTCCTAAAGCAAAACTTATCCCAGGGGTATCTCATGCATTTTCTTAGTAGTTCCAGTGAGGTGTGCGAGAATAAGAAACATTAATTTAGCAGTCTCTGTGTAGCTCAAGTTGTTGTTCAAGTGATGCTGCCTGGCAAAGCTGGATTGGGTTTATCATTCCAAATAATAAGGTTTATTCTTTGCATTCCTTTCAACTTTTTGTTTGAACTAGTTTCTATGAGAGTAAAGTCATATTGTAGCTGATAGCGTTTCTGACTTGGTAGAAAGGCTTGCTGACTCTGAAACAAAATTTGTCATATTTATTTTTTTAATCCACGATGATATCAGTATTTGACAGGAAGTTGCCCACACAAGAGAGTACTGTATTTGACAGTTGAAATAACTCGTTGATTTTACCAAAGTAACTTTGCCTTAGCCCACATCTTGCAAAATAGGACACTACTCTGGCAGCCAAGCACGTGTATGCTGACCTTTGAACATTGATGAAAATTCTTTGGCAAGCAGAATTATCAACTTCCCTTTGCAGGGAAATTTCTGTGTCTGTAATGTGTAATGGAAATTATTTTAGTGTACTCAAGTCAAATTATGCCTCACTGAATACTTCTTCTTTCCTGCAGTTACTTGTATGAAAGACAAAAGATAGGTGGTTGGTTTTTGTTGGCTTTGTTTATCCCACCCTCCTGTTAATCTGTCTTCTCCAGATTTAGGAGCTGTGAAGCGCATGGTCAAGGTTTGTAGGATCTGGGGCTTGAGTATCTCTCCAGTACAGGGTAACAACCAGGTCAAGGGTTTGCATGGGAATGGGAGCAGACAGGATTGTGAAGGTAAATATGAAACTGGAACAATGGGTACATTTTTGAGGTATGTGGTGGGTGGTCAGTAAGATGTTACCCTGGTGTTGATCGGAAAGTGTTGTAGGTGGAGACGTCGTAGGGTAAAAGCATTAAACTTTGTGTCTCTTGTGACTTTACATTTGATACTAACACCTAGCTGGTAACCAAAGACATCTTGACCAAAGACACTTTGATTTTCACCTGCCGATGGGATTGCGTTACACTACTGCATTCCGCAGCGGGCCACCAACATAAGTGAAATTGTTTGGCTTTCATTAAAAATGGTGGTGCTGCTTTTGTCTAACTGTTTTATGCCTATTCCTAATTAGTAGATGAAGGTCTATCTTGGTTGTGTGTTACCTGGTCATTTGAGTGATGGGGGTGTAGCTTAGAGCTGCTTTTGTGACTTGGTTTGAATGCAAAGTTAAAAACGCAGACCAACATTGAACGAAGGTAGGAACAAATGTATGGATTGATACAGGCTTTGAAAGAGGTATTGAAGACATATGGCTTTTGTCTGGGAATTATTGCTATACTTTGGGGAAGGGTATCTTAGTCCTTCTGTGATAGGGCATCCTTTTAGAAGAAATACCTCTTGAATTGACTTCTTTCAGAATTTAACTGAAATTCATCATAGGTGATGACGAACGCATGCAGTATTTATAGTGATGCTTATTTCATGTTTTGGGTAGAAATTAGGTTTGTTTGTAATTCAAAGGATATTGTGTTTTGCCTTTAATTGGATGTTATGGTAGTTTGAGTGCTCAGTCTGTCAAGCTGACTGTAGATAAATGAAATAGATCTGATCCTTTTCTAGTGGGAATAAACTATGAATAATAGTAAGTTCAACAGAGTTGCACTGTCTAAGGCTCTTGAACAAGCAGAGTTGATCCAGAGGCTTTCAGTCGCTGAACTTATAATTCAAAACTTGGATCAGCAACTCCCTCTTGCAACAGGGGTTGCAGTGAGATGTCATTTAGTGCCCATTAAAGGAGTTTTGATCAATAATTGCATGTAATATCAGTTTAATTTTGTGGTTTACAGTAAGCTTTCCTATTAAATGTAAGCTATGACACTTCTGATTACATTAGTTGCCTTTAAAACTACCTATATAAAGATTTCTTTTCTGCTATGGAGAACAAACAGTTGACCGAGTTTAAGGTGATCTGTATTAGATTTTGCTGCTGGTGTGCAGACTGCTGCTTTGGGCACCAGTGAAAGAAACCTGGTGCTGAATGTCAGTGTCATTCTCTTGTATGTACAGTAACATCTAAGAACACACAAATCTGACTGGTCACTAAATCAGGAACTCAGAAAGAACAGGTTGAGTTTAAGAAATTAGGCAAAGCTAAAGCGGCTGCCAGCCTAGGAAAAAATACACTGCCCCTGACTCCCAAATCCTTCTCTTTTGTTTTTTTTTTTTTGTCTGCCAGAGAAATTGCTTTCCTTTACTGAAACAAAATGTCTTATTTGTATGGTGTGACCTGATGGGATTAACGATGAAGTACGGTGTCTGTGTCAACTCAAACAGGGAAGGAAGGAGGAAGATACAGTAAGTCATAGGAACTGCTGGCTGGGAGAACTCTGGCTTAGCAGAAGTGACTAGAGAGGAGTACTTAATATATGCAGTGCAGGAAAAAGTGGCTATTAAAAGAACCTTGCATAATGTAGGAAAAGAAAACTGTTATATGCCAAATAGACAAGTATGGCCTTTGTTAATAAGCTGTGTGGTTTTCCCTGTTCTTTTAGCTATTAAAGTCCTTCAAGAAAGGCCTATTTCATCATTCATGGAAGAAGTTAAAGCAGTTCCTCTTCCTTCACATTCTTTGCTTTCCAAACAACAAAAGAAACCCCACATAATTCTCCCCATGTAGAAACCATGAGTTTAAAAAGCCTCCAAAGAAAATGACGTTCCCAAAGTCTGAGTGCCATCTTTAAAAATAACTTCATTAAGGTTAGAGCTTCTGCTTTGACTTTTGGCCTGATTTTGCTGCCTCACTGGGTACTTTACACACTGATTTATCTTAACAAAGATAATTCTTATTGGATTAGACATTTTGATCTTCATAGCTAGCCAAGATCCTTTTGGCCAGAGTAGCAGTTACCAAGCTCAGAACTGTCTTAATACCATTGTTGATGTGTGGTGGTGGTTTGTGGGGTTTTTTTGTTGTTTTGGAATATTTTTTTTATCTTTTTGCATTTTGATCTCTGTTCACGTTGCTAGCATTACCCATATTCTGTGTAGTTTTCCCTACTGTTTTAGCAAGTCTGCTTTCTGAAGTCTTGTCTGTTTATTGAGTGGGGTGTTTCCCCTGGTTCCCCACCCCTTTTCCCCCCCCACCCCTTTCTTCCCCCTTATCTTGGAGTGTGGAATAAAGAGTCATTCCTGTACTAGCATGGAGCTGGGGCTGGTCAGGAGGTATCCTGGTGTAGGATCCGTACTGGAGCTGTTTGTAAGCTACTTGTGGGCCACTTCTTGGTCTGTATTAATTAGGGCTGTAATACTTGGTTGAGTGAAGGCTGTGGTCTGCTGCTCAAAGGAGGAGCAATGTGGCTGTGTACCTGTTCCTTAAGTTATGCCATCAGTTCTTATTGCAGATGATGGTAAGCTGAATTACAGAGTTCACCGGAATTGAGACTAACCTGATGAAAAGAGAAAAGGATTTGGTCATGGCTGGTTAGTGGAAGCACCTACCCTAGCTAGCTGTGAAGCTGTAGCCTCGACTCAGGTCTGTTGGCATATGTTACCATTGGTTGCTCTCTAGTTGCACCTTGACTTGAAAGCAGTATGTTTTTAAAGCAGCTAAATTAGTGCATTCTTTTTAGAGACAGGCTATAAATAATCCTTAAAATAAACAAGCTTTGCTGTCTGTGTCAGTAGTGCAATTTTGAATCTATTTCAGAATTATTTTGGATGAAACTTGAGTATGCACCAAGTGTAGCTTATTTCACATTCAGAAAAGAGGAAGAGGTAGACCTAGGTTAACTTCTGTGCACTTCTCCTAGAGCTGTGGTACCTAGATTGTAAGCTCTAAAAGATGTTCTGCAGGCACCCAGTCCTTTTAAAGCTGGGCTGTTGGGATGGTAATTTTACTCATCTCAAGCAGTAATAAGTTTCTGCTGTTGTGTTGGTTTGTAGTTTTAAAATTTGGACCGAGCATTTTCAGTGTTTAAAATCACGCAAT
Organism: Actenoides hombroni; assembly: GCA_024336885.1. NCBI lineage: Eukaryota > Metazoa > Chordata > Aves > Coraciiformes > Alcedinidae > Actenoides > Actenoides hombroni. The sequence continues at coordinate 2,248,999 of WUAM01000311.1, forward strand.
TCAAAGACTGCTCAAAGCAATCTGTAAATTGTGAATTGAAAATGCTGAAAAGACAATTTCACTTTGCAGGATCTTCTAGTGTTCAGGCTGAAGCCCTGCAGTGCTCAGTTGGGGGGGCAGAACTCGGAGGAGCACTGCTAGGAAAAAGTGGCCGAAGGGCACCCAATTCAAATCTTACTGTGATAATCAGATTACACTGAGTTAGTGAGCTGTCAAAAACCTGAATGTTACGAAGTGTGGGTTGGTCTAATTCTAATGATTATAAGTTGCATTCTGAATTGTTATCATATTTAAACAGAAAGTAGTTTATCTTAAGAAAGGAAGCTTAGAGTAGTAGCTGTGCCATAAGACCCGTGCCGAAAGAAGCAGCAGTTGGCTTGGCGTTATGAGCACTGAGCTGAAACCTTGTGTAAGCAGGAAGCTGCCTTATGTTATATATATACAGAAGGCAACCACATTCTTTATTGCCTAACCTACTTTATCTATTTGTATATATTGATTTTGCTAATGTAGTGTGTTTTAAACTTTAAGAACCCTACTGATCTTTCAAGGTGCAAGGCGCTGCTGTGCGTATCACTGTGTAGAACACTGGTATTAGATTCTTTGTGTGGGTGAATAGTAAGATGAAGAAAGACCAGTTCACCTGAAAGAACCTACTCTGCCTGCTCCGAATTTAGTTGTGTTTTGTGGATTCTTACAGGTTGTCCAGAAGGAACAGAATACAGCTTTGTGACTTGAAGTTGTGAAAGGATAAATTAAACTAGTTGCACTTGTGTATAATTCTAAATAAATCGATCTTACAATTTAAAAAAATGTTGACCTTCACCCTGCTGTGTAGTTTCTTGTTAAGCTGCTGTGATTTTCAGTGGTTGCAATAAAAGACTACTGCCTCTTTAATTTACTTAGTGATACAAGACATTGCTGAGATCATCTGAAAATGCCTTGCAGATGTTACTAGGGACTAAAGCCAAATGTTCAAGTTCAGTATGATTAGACTTTGTTCTTTTGCATGAGCCTGTATGACACACTGGCGTGTTGCAAGTGTTCCCCACCCTGCCTTTTACACTGATCCTGTTTCCTACTTGGTCATTTCTTAGGTTTACTGAAATCCTTCAAGAAAGATATAACTTAAAAGCAAAATTCTGAGGCTTCATTTATCTACCTTTATATATTGAGACAGTGTACCGATGGGAGAAAGTGCAAGAAAGTATTCCCTTAAAAACACCATTAGAAAAAATAGTTGTGTATTTGATTCCAACCCTGCAATATCTGCTGTTGAGAACAACAAAAAGCCCCAAACAACAAACAAACAAACAAAAGTAATTCCTGGGTAAGCTTGTGGGGAAAATCTATGGGAAGGAATTGATGTCTCTCAGCTGTTGAATGCACATGGCAATGTTTCTGGAAGAGTATTGTCCTGTAGGTCTGTTTGTGCTTGGGACCTGCAGGTAAGATGTTGAAACTCTTCAGCTCTGTTCATGTGTGTCCACACACAGCTCATGTGTGCCATCAGTGCTGGTATCTGCATGTCTGGCAGCTTTTGGTGAGCAAGGTGTGTCAATGAGTGCTTCAGTGTCCTTCAGTACCGATTGCTTACAGCTCTTCAAAGTATAACAAAAAGCAAATGTGCATTTGGTTCTGAAACATACCCTGCTGCAGTGTCTTGGAGATTACAGGCTTGTGATGGCACCCAAATTCAAACCCATCCTTTGGAGAATCAGCAGAACAATGCCAGCTGCTACAGCTGTGCTCCAGAAGTGCTGCTGCTTACTAGTTCTGCTGTTTGTGTATGCACCTCAATAGCTTGCTGTTCGCAAGGAGCAACACCTATAGAGGGAAGTATTTCCCAAGTAATTCTCTCCCAGAATTCAACAAACCTAAGGTGAAGCATACTGATTTTC
>WUAM01000311.1:2250972-2269652 GCA_024336885.1 Actenoides hombroni
ACAGAGGGCTGAACTAGATAACGAACTTATTATTACTCTCTGAGGATTACAGGTTAGTCCCAAAGGAGTGCAGTAAGCTAGAGAAAATCCATATCTACTGGCTAAACAATAGCCAGAAGGCTGACTGGAGACCATCTCTGCCCATTGAAAACAATAAAATCCCTCACAACCCCACATATAAACAGGATAGGAAAGACCAGTGCTGTGAAGCTGGAGCAAGCCCCACTTGAAAGCTGATGCATAAATTCCAGTTGTTCTGATGCTGTATTGCCTGAAAGGGTAATGAGACTTTGTACCTTGACTCTTTTCCCTGTCTTGTACTGAGTTCCTTTTTATTGTCATCTATATCCAGTGGTGAATCCCACTGGAAAAAAAATCTTTTATTTCCATGTAATTTTATTTCTTCCATTCTTCCATCAAAAGAGTAAGGTAAGATAAGTAGGAAGGTAACTTCGTTGAGGGTTGGGTTCTTATGTGTAGGTTATGCAAAACAGATCACTTAGGTTTTAGTTCGATAAACAAGATCTGATACTGGTGAATCTTTTATGTTCTTTGATAGATGGGTCTAAAATGAAACTCTAGTAAGCAAATCAGGTATTAATTTCTTCATAGCTTTGTTGACAATTTTTTGGTATTTAATCACTTTAAAAAATTTCCTTGGCTATTTAAAAAACAAGCCACAGAAATCCAATTAAACCATTTTAAATGCTAGTACATTGAATACTCTTTTTTTTGTTTTGTTTTGTAATTTTTTTCCCCTTCTCTTTTATAAAGTATTGCTTTGCCAAAGATGGAGAAATACTCTACTGGGGTAGATACACAGGGCAGTATATGCTATCAGACTTTGACATTTATTTACATCCTGAAAGGGCTTGATTTCCTGTCTGATTTCTTGCTACAGCTGCATCACAAAAATGTTACTAAATATACAGACTCTATGAACTTAGTGGAATGTGAAACCTATTAAATCATCTTGAGTTAAAATCAAAAGGAATTCTCATCTGATCATACAACTTTCTCACCTGAAAGGTCCAGCTGCTGCAAACTGACAAGCCACATGAACAATTAACTTAAAATACTAGTGAAGCATGTAAGTTAACAGATAAACACTAAGAATTCTAATACTTTCTTGCCAGTGGATACTAAGTGATTTTTTTTTTAATTGTTTTTAACATTAATTTTTATGTGCTTCTTTTCTGTCTATCGTTCACTGCTTGTATTAGTCAAGAACATGACCCTTCCAGTACCTTCTTGCTAAGCAAACTGAAGATCAGCGAAACCTTTATCTTGAGAAAGTATTTGCTGTTATTGTTGTAATGGTTTCCTTGCTCCAGCCAGAATACCTTTGTATGGTTTCTTTGACTTATTTGTGCTGTAGCATTTTCTGTCACAGAAATTTTGTTTGGAAAGAAGAAATGACAATCTCTAAGTCCAAACAGTGGTACTGTGTAGGGAAAAGCTGTAGTGGAAACCTATCTGGGACTGATTCTGTAGCACTGCAAAACCTGAGATACTAGCTAGCTCTAATGACTGCAGAGTTAAAAATCACAGATGGGGGGAGAACTAAAGGATAACAGGATCCCTTGAGAGTAAGCTACTGTTCTAAAATACAAAGTAGCAAAAATGAACTGTTTCAGTTTCTCTCTTCAGTTGGTCCTTACATTCCTGTAAGAATTGTCAGACTAGTTTGGTTCGGGTTCATAGCAGAAAAACATTGGCACTAAAGCTGGAAAAGGAACCTCTCAATACGTACTGCTGGGCAGTCCTGTGTACTTAGTATTGTAATGCACCTCTTTGGAACATGTCCCAGTGTCTCTTTTAAAATGATTGCATTACAGCATAATTATGAGTAAAATCTGCCTAGGTTGGCCAGAGTAAGAAGGAACATGTAACTAGGGAGCAGAGTAATGGTGGAAGAAGTTGTAGCAGAAGAGATTTCGGTGTATGAGGTAAACATGATGCCTTGGCTTAAAGCAGAAGAGGCCTAGGGGAGGCCAGTCTCCCTGGCCTCTGATGTTTGCTTTCATGGTGCTGGATAATGCAGTACCCTAGCTGGTGGACTTTATTGTCTTCATGCAGCACTACAAGGTAAATACGGCAAAATGCAGCTCTCATGATTTCTTGTGTAAGTCTTTGTGTGGCACTGATGACACTGACTTTTGCTCGGTGTGCCAGTTTCTCTGCTCATTGTATTCTTTGACAGGGTTTTCTTGGGAGCTATGGGAGAAAATCACCCTCAGTATAGCGAGGAGAGATGATGCATGCCTGGCCTACAGTTACCAAGGACCAAAAAAGGATTTTGAAGAACAAGCCCTCAGCTACTTTTGCCCTATGCAAGGGAAATACAAGCAATTACAGTCCTAATTAATGCACAGTTTGGTTCTCAAGTTGGACTTCATCCTTACAGCCTGCAAGTTTGTGATTCCCCCAACAGATGCTCTGGTATCCGAATCTCCCGTGTCCTGGTGGACACCAGTGCCTCAGACTGTCGTGTGGCAGTTACACTGTTAGCCTGTGCATTCTAACAGTTCATCTGCATCTGTGTTTTCTGAATGCTTATCAAACTTTACTTGAGGTGGACTTGCAAATGTTTCTGGGCTTTTTCTGTCTTCTGGAGAGAAGAGCATTGCAGGCTGCATTTTAGAACTGCAAAAGCTGTGTAATCCTTTGCAGTCAACCTTGCCGATTGGCGACCGACGCTTCTTTATGAAAGCCCAACACCTTTCCAAACCTTGGGATCCCGGTGTGTGACTGTGCAAAGGAAGATAAGGAAAATTCCTGTCAATAATCACTTTTGAAATGCTGTAGTCATTGGGATGTTTTACATGGTGTAATTTAAATTGAACTGTGACCAAAATGTTGCTTGTAACTCAGCCATGCAAGTGCTCTTGCCAGGAAGTGGTAGCACATGTCACCAGGCTTGCTCTACAAATGTTTGCAGCTCACCACTTCCTGTTACTGAAGTGGAGAATAAAAGAAACACCAGTTTCTAGTTCACTCTAGCCTCTAAAATGTTGCAGGTGCATTTATTGAACTTCTTAGTATAACAGCAGAGGTATTTACGGCCTTCCCCTTTATATTCTTGTTTTAGCTTTGGAATTTATCTTCATTTGAGCATTTTTGTGAAGTTCCTACTAGAGATTTTAAGTTCCAAGAAGGTATTTTTCATGCAGATCCTGAGTTTTAAAAGTGATCAGAGAATGGTCGTGTAAATCATTTTGGTGCTGCAAGGGAAATGTTTAACCACAGGAAACCAGTCTGTGCAAAGCATGGATTGGTGCACATCGCTATCATAACTGCAGTGTAAGCTTGCTTTCTCAGAAAGCCTTCCCTACAAGAGTCTTTCACTGTTCATGCTGATGTGTCTTAGCATCAGTGGTTGACAGTACATAGAGAATTATTTTTAAACCACAGTAGTCTCTGAACCTAATTTTCCTGGTAGTTGTTGTACTTAATTCTAAGACTTCAGGCCTAGAGAAAAAGGAGCTTTTAAAACTGATTTAATTTGCTGTTGTCCATGATGTGATACCCTTTACAGAAAAATCTGCATTTGTGCTTTATAACCTTTGAGGCCAAAAGAGAATCTACTCAGAGCAAAGGTGATTTGTTTTCAGTTCTGAATACAATTCCCTGTGATTTCAGCAGGTACTGCACCTATTTAGGAAAAAAAATCTTTACAAGAGAGACACAAAATGCTATCAAATGTAAAATGGAAACACTTGCCAAAGGTCTGTGACATATAGTAAGAATTTTGAACTACACTTCATTCTTTGTCATTCTTTAGAAGAATGCAGTTTAATGAAGCTATCTTTTTGCCTTTAGATCTACTAGTGAATCTTGGGGAACTGCTACTGTTAAAAGTGCCCATTTGATATTTCTGTTCATAATTTGTATTCTAACTCATAGGCTAAATTACAAATCCATAGCACATCAAGACTAAGTGACTGAAACTTGGTATTTAACTATATTAAAACATTATTATGCAAGAGGAATAAAAGTGCTAGTGAATGTCCATGTTTCATATTGAAATACTGCTGTAGTATATTAAGAAACCCATAGCTTCCTATTTAAGTGATAAATTCATAAAGCTAGAAACTACATTTTTCCCAATTAAGATACTCTCGATAATTGTCACTTAAATTACATCTGAAGAAAGAAGAAGTTAAATAAATGAAGTAAGCTACCTCACCCCTCCCAATCTTTTACAAACTGTAACTAAATATCAAGTAACTATTTCAGATTCCGTGAATAAAAAAATGGGCAATTAGTTTGAAAGCAGATTAATTGGGGAGTACATGGGGGAGTGGCTGTCCAGGGATTCAAAAATCTGGCAGTCAGGCCATAGGACTTCAGCAGTCCCACTTTGAGCCATGTTATAGTATAGGATTAGAGATGTTAAAGTAAAAGCTGGTCTGGTTGGAAATCTTGGCTTTGATTGGTAAATCCATATGATCCCTCTAAACCTTCAAAGGTACTAGTTAGCCTTTCTGAAGGAGTTTGGTGGTTTTCCTTTTTTTCTTTTCCCACCCATGACTTAAAACTTACCTTCAAAGTCAGCCTCAGAACTGACGGGTACTGTGTGAAAGTGTAAGGGGGAAGAAGGAGAGGAATTCTTCTTGATACCTTTGAGCTTCCTAGAAAATCTAACTTCCTCCTAAACTGGTGTTCTTGAAAAAGTTCCATGTGTGATCTACTTTGGCCAGCTTTTCTCTCCTGTGATACTTTATCATTTACTGTGATGTCTGGGTAGGTTGCATCAAACATCAGTTTTTGCAGAAGTATATGGCAATTTTGGAAAGGGACTAAGGGGTCATAGTATGTATTTTTTACTCAGAGCCAGCAGAGTTTGTAGGGAGTTGACTTGAACTACAGGGGCTAGCCAGAAGTTGGGAAAAATATCCGTACAAACTAGTCATCCTAAAAGTGCAAAATGGAAGAATTTTGACATTCAGTTGTACTCTCACAATCTTGACCTACTCGAGTAGTGAGTCTGCTTTTGGTCTATTTTCATTGTGCGGAATAATTTATCCTTAACGTGTTGGATGCAACTGAAAACCTTGGTGCATCCTCAGCACTTCCCAGTGTTCTGAAGAAATCACAACTTCAGAATAATTATTTTGCCTAAGTTTGCTTTTACTAAATTTTCAAGAAACCGAACACTTCATTTATTGCAAAACTTAGAGGATCTCTTTCTCTGGCAGGAATCGACTTCAAGATCAGAACAATAGAATTAGATGGAAAGAAAATCAAGCTACAAATATGGTAAGTATTCCAAAGTAATTTAAGTTTCCAGTAAGTATAGAATTGATCTTTGAGCATAAATACTTAATAGCTTTTGAGCCTGGGTATACCAGAAGTTTCATACCTTTTATTCATTGGCTGCCCATAAGGTTTACGCTTTCTTCCAGCTTGCTCTTGGAGTGATTCTGCTTTGGTAGCACAGGAAATAGAATGTTCACATGTGAACGTCACAGCAACTGCTCATTTTGGCAAAAGCTGTCCTCTTAAATGTGCTGTTAGCTATTCCTTGTGGAAAAGAAGCATTAACTAGAGTGTAAACTAAAATCTGCAACCTAATAAAATGTAACCTCTCAAACTCTGATACCTAGTTGTACTTGGAGGGCCACAAGTGAGTGGCAATGCTTCCATCCCTTGCACAGTGGGTTAGTAGAGACTGAGCCTCCTCATCACAGCAAATGGCTGGTTTTGGAGTTATTATACAAGCCAAACTCTTAAAATGCTACTGCTGAGTGTAGGGCTCTTCCTGATTTCTCAAGTTCTAGAAAAGATAGTTGTGATATTTGCATGAGAGCCAGAATTCTTGTGACTAATGAAGTGCCAGAAGTGGTTGGTACAACTTTTCTGTCTGTACCATAAATCAAAAAGCTGGGTTTTTTTGTCAGGCCTTTAGGGTTCAGCTTCCCCTAGCCAAACAGACTAATTAGCCAGACACTTTGGTTCCTTTGTTCACTGGCAGACAGATACTGCTCTGAAGTCATCTAGGATAAAAGATCAGCACACTAAGGTGTAGTGGCTTATTTTAGTAGCTAACTGTACATGAAAATACACTATCCTAAAATATTTTACTACCGCATGTTTTAATTTTTGTTAAATGAAGGACTCTGATGCATCAGAACTGCCTTTTTAAATTATTCTAGGGAAAGCTACACAGTGCTGAGCTTTATTGCTTGCATGAAAATTGTAAATGCTTTTGTGCCATCTTCATGGTTCCGCTATAACCACTGATAGAAGTAGGATAGCTTGGGAGTGAACAAGATGCTGAGGGCTGAAGAAACTTGTGCAAACAGCTTCTAAATGGTATTTTTTCTTAATGAGTGAATATCAATGCATTGTTACTCTGTTTAAAAAGACATCACTAAGTACAGCAGAATGTAAAGATCACCTCCAACAAACTCTTGTTTTCCCTGAATTTTAGGGATACAGCAGGCCAGGAGAGATTCCGCACAATCACAACAGCTTACTACAGAGGAGCCATGGTGAGTGCTCTCACTTCCAAAAAATGAGGCACAACTAGTGTAAATGGTTTGCTGGTCTTAAGGTTATATCATGTAAGTCTTCAAATAGAGGACTGCCTAATTGTGGCTTGAGATGCAGGGAATAGTTTGTGTTTTGGTTGAGTTTTTGTTGTGGGGGTTTTTTTGTGTATTTTTTTTTTCATTTATTAAACCTGCTGGCGTTATGTCTACTCCTGTATCTGTGATGAAATAAACCCTATTGTCTGTTTTGCTATAATGAAAATTTTTGCAGATTATAATAAGCTAAGTTGCCAAGCTTTAATCAGACAAGCTTTTTTAATGCAATCAACCCCTTTAAACATTTGAAATGTTTGAAAAATAGATAATGAATTAATTTAATGTTTAAACTGTATTTCACTCAATTGCCTTTCCTTAAGCCAGTAAAGAATGCAAGATCTGGGTTAGAAATACAATCACCTACAAAAGCTACTGCTGCTTTTTCCTGCATTATGATGGACTGACTTGCAGCCTGCACTTTTTGATGGTACAACTGCTTGTAATGGTTCTTAATGCTATGATTTAAGCTACTTTGTTGGAACACTGTTAATTTCAACGTGCTCATTGTTAGGTATACTGCTACTACATGTTCTTACCACTTGGTATGAACAGATCTGTTCCAGTCATGGGCTGGCTGTGGGTCCAAATAACTCCACTGCTATGGAGTACAGGTGGGGAGATAGTAATGATTGTGGCTCTGTGTTGGAGCTTTCTAGTACTTAAAAAGTTTTTTGGCAGTGATATGGTCTTCTCCCTAGCTCCCAGTCTATGGCTGAGGACTTTTCCTTGTCCTATGAGGACTAACTGGAAAGGCAATAAGGACTGGAGGTGGAACTGGCAGTCTGTACTTAATGCAGCTGTTGTGTGTTTTCCCCTGCTTTGCTAATCGACAGTCCACGCTAGTATGTGTACAGAACTGTCCTGAATGGTACCACTTCAGGGGCAGCACTTAGTGTCAGCTCTGCTGGAAGCATCTACCAGCCTCAGCAGATTGGCTCGCGCAGATGTGTCATCTTGGACTGCTTAAAGCTGCTGCTTCTAGACGATGTTAACCATAAGAGTCCTGGGGATTGCTGTAGGATAGTTTCTAAACTTTTCATTACTACAGCCTGATAATGTAAAACGTCGTGTAGGTGGTGTGTTTGACCTCTAACAGTGGCAAAAGATGTGAAATAGTAATATTTTGGGTAAATTCTCAGAAATGGCATCATGCTTTGATAAAGGATTATAGGTACGTAAGTCATGTGTTGAATTTCTTGCAACTATCATCAAACCAACAGCACACATCAAGTCAGCCAACAGTGCTAGCTCATTTAACTAAATTTTCTTGATTTTATTTAGGGAATTATGCTGGTATATGACATCACAAATGAAAAGTCTTTTGACAACATAAAAAACTGGATAAGAAACATAGAGGAGGTAGGTGCTGTGGAAAGTTCTTCTTACATGTTCCATCTTAGGATTTCCCTAGGACTAATAATAAGTTGTTATTCACTTTCATTGTAGTAGCCAAGGTATATGGCCAAGTTAAGACAGTGCAGTGAATGCATCAGTGGATATTAATGGGGAGAATATAATCTTGTTCATCTAGTGATAGAAGGGGGAAAACTTAAGTTTAAAAAGTAAGCATAAAGTGTTTCAATCCTGCCCTTATTATTTTCAGTAGTCTGGTTTTGCTTTTCATGTGTCTAAGGAATGGGAAGGAACAAGATCTGAGAGTGTCTGTTTTTCACTGAGATCCAAGTGAACAATTTGATCCAATAGTGACTGGGCTAGAAGTGTTGAAGTTCTCTTGCTGTAGTCATTATTACTTAAAAAGTCTTAGATAATAATCATCTGTTTTTAAAATGCAATTGTATTGCCTAACGATACTCCAACCAAATACCCCAGATGTCCACACACCACTTGGAAGTGAAGTGTGTACTGTTACATTTCCATAACAGCCAAATGCCTGTGCACAGCCTGGATGGAGCTTGTGGTACTGCGTTTGATCTGTAGTAATACTCAGGTAAATTTAATCTAGGGGTATTTATTCCAGCCCATTTTAATATTTAAATACTACATTATCAGTCTCAAGTCAGTCTCTTTCTCAGTAACCCCTTCACGTTAGAGAACTCTTTTAGAAAATTAAAATACTCATTTGTGGATGAGTGACACATAAGTTTATTTTAAATAATGATGCACTTTGTTTCTGAGAAATTGCTTTTTCTGCTTTCAGCATGCCTCTTCAGATGTAGAAAGAATGATCTTGGGTAATAAATGTGATATGAATGAAAAAAGACAAGTCTCAAAAGAAAAAGGGGAGAAGGTAAGCTTTGGTGACATACCTTATTTAGAAGCCTGCTTTTCTTAAGATTTTTGGCTGCTGGATATTTGATATGTTTTAGGCCTGTGAGAGATACCGGGCCTAAAACCTCCTGTTTCAGAAACTTACATATTATAGGATGCCAGGTTTGGGGGTTTTGATGTTTTTTAAATAGCACTGGACTATGTTCAGGTTTGAATAAACTTAATGGTGCTAGTGTCTTGAAGGGAAGAACCTGTAGAGAATGTTGACTGTTGCTATAGCATGAAGTATTCTAAACCTTAATATAAAGCTTTATATATAGTTTGATTGTGCTGTACTCAATTCACTATGGTGGTTACTTACTCTTGTCATAAGTACTGTTATTAAAGCTGAAGTAATTAGTTGCTCTGCACAACAAGCAAGCAAGAAAGGATACTATATAATCTATAATGTATTCACTAAAGTAGTATAGTTGCTAGTAACACAATTTACAGGATGATTGTATGTAGGTATCAGGTCAATAAATCTGTATCAGTGAAGATTCTATCTTAATGTCCTTTTAGGTCCTAAATAAATCTTTCTGTGAACAATTGAATTTACATGAGGGTATGGGCTGTTCTAATATTTTTCTACTTGTTCAGTAACTTCAATGTTTTTGCGAGAGAAGAGCAGGAACTGTGTTTGTTTGATTTTGTTTTTAAAGCTTGCTACACCGTGCAGCATCTATTCTATTATGAACATATATGAAACATTCCTTTTACAAAGGAACTTAAACTGAAAAACTTTAACCTCTCTTCCAGTTAGCAATTGATTATGGAATCAAATTTTTGGAGACCAGTGCGAAGTCCAGCATAAATGTGGAAGAGGTAAGAGATGGAAGTTATGCTTATGTGTGTTTCTTAAACTACTACTATAGAGACATGTTTCATGACCTACTGTGCTTTCTAAACTGGTTTGGGACCTGAAGTCCCAACTGTGCTCTTGGGTCCCCAATCTTGTTATATTTAGAGAGCTACTGTAAAATCAAGTATTTCTTGTTTTCTGATAACATCTGGGATTGTTTTTTAAATGGATGTTAACAGAGTGATTTACTATTATTGTAGCTAACAGTTGCTTTAGACTTCTGTGCCTTGCTGCTTAAATTGCAAATGCATTTGGACAGGGAATAGGTATAATTTTAGAACAATGCTTGGTACAAAAAATTGGATTTGAGTTTCTTTACTTTCAGAACACCATGCTACTATGTCAGGGAGCCTTCACTAAATATGTGCTATGCAGATGAGACTGAAGATTTGTATGTAAATCTGGAACATCAGCATACACTGTCATAAACTGATGTTAGAGGAGGAATTCTTAGAGTGCTCTACCTATTGACTTGCTCTACCTATTGACTGTTTTCCTGCAAATACATTTTGTGCTAAAACCAAAAGATCCCTATTTATTAGGGCATAAGGAAATATGGAAGGAAAAGTGGCACAACTCCAGTCTATCTTAACCATGAATGACTCTTGTCACCTCAAGGAGGCTGGGGGGAAGATCTTAACTCTGTGAAAGGTGTGGACAAGAAAATAATATATCAAAAGACAGTTACATTAAGATTCATTCATTCAGATAAGGCAGGCTTGTTCTTAAATGTTTTTTCCTGTACCTAATCACGTCAAAGCTTTTTCACGTGTATTGATGGGATACCTTTTAAAAAAGCCCTTAAAACATGTACTTAATTCAGACCATGCAGCTAACAAATTAAATAGAAACTAAGAAGATTGTTTCTTTAAAATAATATGACTGATGCAGTGCCAGCCAAGTGGTTTTTTCTGATTGCAGGGTGATTGTTACACAGTATGGTTAGAATGGACTTACTCGCATTGTGCTACATCTGGCGTAGTGCTTGACCTGATTTTCACAGTGTCATTATGATTCTTGCAGCACAAGATGGAAGAGTGAACATTAGCATCTAATACCAGTCATGGATGACAATAGTCACCTAATAAAAAGTACCTATCTTCTTCATTAGTTCCTCCAGATGGTTGACTTGCTCTTTCATGACATGCCTCGCTATTTCATTTTAACTCCTGTAGGTCATTTAATGTCCAGCGTTAGTTTGTGCTTACTCCAAATGACTTGTCTATCTGAATATTATTTTATGTAGAAAAACAATGAATAGTCAAGAAAGCATTAAAAAATGCAGCTGGTATAGGCATTCAGCAAGTAATGATTTAGTCTTCTTTTCACCAAACTTCTGGAAAATTGCACAACTGTGATATTCTTGTGATTAGAAGTAAATTAATTTATTTGTTGGGATTTCTTTTCATTAAATGAGTTCTTGACTTTGGATATATTCTGAACACAGTAAGAGGGGAAATGTTAACAGTATTTTACATTCTGGAACTGTTCTTGGATTGTTCATGTCTCCAGGTAGTTTAAAATCTTGGTTTTCCCTACTTTTGGAAAGCTGCAGAATTTTTATGCTAGAGAAGGTTTTTTGCTCTTTGTACATTGTAGTCTGAGATTTGCCATAGTAATTGATTGATTGGTTTATTAATAGAGATGTTGGAAGCAAGCTAACCTTGATGTGAATTTCCAGGCATGCCATCTTCAAAGCTCTCAGTGGTTTCTAGTTGTGATGTACAACAGCACAGTTGTAGGGGTGGTGGGGATTATGAGTGTATGCAGCCTTCTCTTCAGCAGGTTTTTCTTTTTTTCCTCCCAAGACATGTGCAATGGAAAAGTCTGGTTTACTTGCTTCAAAGATTGGAGAGATGGAGACTAAAAATAAATACTTTTTTTCTTTTAAAGCATGCTTACTGCAATGTTAAGTAAACAGCTGTTGTACATAGAGTGCCTTGCAACTTGAAGTGCTAGCAGTGGCCTGCGGAATGCTGTATTGTTAATATGTCTGGCTACTCCAAAGCTATCTTATCTTTAATGTATCTTGTGACTAACTCTCCTGTTTTTATTTTTATTTTTATTTCTGCTCCTCAACAGGCATTTTTCACACTGGCACGGGACATTATGACAAAGCTCAACAGAAAAATGGTTTGTATTTCCAACTGGCATATGAACTAGATATATTGAAATGATGTCTGAGCAGCAGCCCTAGCAAAAAACTCATGAGGGTTACAATGGATGCTAGATTGAATTTGAGCAAACAGTGCTTTATCACACATCAGAGTGTAATCTTTCTTCATTTTGCATGATCACTACCATTGGGCAGCCTGAAATTGATGTGTTCTTTCAAAATGTAGCTGTGATCCTTGCTTGATTAAATGTCAGCTCCTTCAGCTAACACTTGAGATCTGGATATGTGTTTCTTTTTAAAATAGGCAGTTTTACTTAGTGATTAACAGAGTTGATAATTGCAGAGAAAAAGTTGCAAAAACCTGTGCCCTGGTTATTGTTTTGCAAGGGGGGGCAAGTGGGGAGGGAAACTAGGAAAGCTATAAAATGCAGGGAAAAAAAGTAAGTCTAATGTTGATACTCTCTTCTCTTTCAGAATGACAACAGTTCATCAGGGGCAGGTGGGCCAGTAAAAATAACAGAAAATCGATCTAAGAAGAGCAGCTTCTTTCGATGCACGCTACTTTGATGAACTTCTAATGATAGACTGCAGCACACTTAGAACCTTTTCTGCTTCTTTGAAAGCACAGGGTCACAAAGCCTCAGAAATAATACCACCAAGCTGCTGCTGAGAGCTCCATTGAACGTAGACTGCGATACACAAAATACCAAGTGGATTTTGCTCACTAAGCCTATTGGCCTGTCAGGCTCTTCTTTCTCAGATATGGAAGCTATGAAGTGGAGACACAAATGCAAGACTTAACTTGTTTTCCTTTTTTACTTTCTGTTTTATTGCCTGTTGCAAAAGCTGCTATGTTTCTTTTAACTTTGCACGTCCATATTGGCCTCTTACTGCCTGTTACAGCACAATCTTACACTTGTATTTGCACAGTTTGACTTGTAAGTAAGATTCTTAGCAGATTTGTGCAGATTTTTCTTTCTCTTTTTAAACAGAATTCTTTTCAAGCAGAAGAGCCGGGGGGGGGGAAATAAGTCTCGCTTCCATTATTTTCAATGCTGTATACTTGTGGCCATGACTGCAGTATGGATGTTGACAGTCTAGTGATGAGAATTACAGTAAAAATTGGCATTTCACAATTTGTATGGGTTTTGTTTCTTAGATGCACAAATCTGTTCACACAGAAGCTGTGGCTCCTATTCTTGAATGTAGTGTGTTGATTTTCGCAAAGTTGTGTTCTGAATTGCCAGTCACTGTCTGATTCACAGATGCACCTTTCAAGTTACCTGACTAAACACAGTGTCTTTTCTCACTTCGCTTCCCTTTGTTAGCTCAAACTGTCTGCACCTTTTTTGTTTCTGATGAGGAAGTACACTCTGGACTTGAAATCGTCAGCACAGATTGGCCTCATCACTATCACTTAAGTGGCTTGTGGAAACTGAATGCATGGGTTTTGAGTAACCTCTTTATGGATTCATTTGTTCAGAAATGACTGCTTCTAAAGCTGATTTCCATTTCCACTGTAATTCTAAGGATAGTTTGTCTGTAAACACTGACCCCTGACAAGAGGGAAACTAGCTTCCTGTAAACTTTATGAAGTTCTGGCGCTAAGGAAAGGGTTGCATTAGGGCTATAATGTACTACTGGGTCTGCAGTTAGTGATGAATGTGTGAAGCCCTCTTTGGCCTGCTCAAGCAGTTGGGTTTTTTTCATCAAAAACTGGTACAGTGACCTCGATTGTTAGAAGCAGAGTTGAAACATAGTTGCCTTTTTTACTCAACTGAGCATTGTAGTACCTAGTCTTTGTTCTACTACTTTTTTATTGTCTTCTGAAAAATTTCCTTGATGATAATTAAAATAGGTGCTGTAGTTCTGTGATGTGCCAAACTTGGACCATTGTAAGCTTTAAGTACAAGTTTGTGTCTAGCATGTTTGCTACTAGGGGATAGTTGCGTTCCGTCATCGTTAAAGTTAACATCTGACATGCTTGCTTTTGCTTCACTACATTGTCTAGAGTTGTGAACAGTGAGTTGGTTGTTACCACAGATAACCACTTCATTTTGTGGTGTCAAGGTACTCAATTTGTCATCTCTGAGTCTGTTGTAAATATTTCCAAAGTGAATGGGCCAACTGAAAGACTTTTGATTTTCAAGGATTTCACGTTAGGAGCTGGTTCCATAAAGTTTCAAGTGGTTATCAACCTGTCCCCACGTGTAGTTGAATAGAATTAGTGATTGTAACTAGATGGCAAATCTCAAACTGCTGTTGCTGCACTAAAACAGAAAAATCTTCGTGGCAGCAAGGTTTAGCTAAGAAACAAAGCAACCCTAACTGCTTTGTTGTCTATCCCTTGATGTTTTTCTCGGACAGGCTGAAGCAGTTATGTTTTCTGTATAGTTAACAAAAGTGCTTCTATACAGAAAGTGTTGTGACACCAATTGTGAATGTTTATTTTCAGTAATTTACCTCTGACTTATTTGGTGTCATAATACTTCGATTTTTATCTCAGGGGTTGTCTGCAAACCAAAACTTCTGCATTCTGTGTTTGGCACCATTTACAGAATGCTTCGTGTTGTTTTTGTTTATTTTCCTGTCTTTGCTGCGTGGTTAAATGTTCATTCAATACTAGTCTCCATGAACTTCCCTCTGAAAGAGCCTGCAAGGAGTAGAGTCTATGAAGTGCTTCTTGAAGCAGCAGCGAATTGGGGTATCTGCTCTGTATAGGAGGGGTGGGGGGGGTGGGGGAACAAAACAACCTTGCTATTTTCTTACATTTAGCTGTGCTAAACTGTATATAACTGTGAGATAAGACCATAGGAAATTCACTTTATGCATGATACATGATATATGATAATGCAGTAAATATTTCACTTTGCTTAATGTTCATGTAAAGTTCATCTTTTTCTATTTGTAGAAGAATTTAATGCAATTTTGTTGTCCCCTGCTGAAACTGAAGAATTCTAATTTCATATGGTCTTATGGATAAGGTAAAATGCAGATTTCTCTCTCTTTCTTTGTTATTTTGCCCTCCACCCCTCTTCTCCAGCAGTATTAAATATCTGAGTGGCTGCACTTTATTGGTGTGCTAACTTTTGGTCAGTGTAGACCTCTTTCTGTGTACAGTCTGCCTTGTCAGACACTGAAAAATGTGCTGTATCTGAGTGTGCAAATCAGCTGTATGTTTTACTGGGATTTTTTTAGCTATATTTTCCAAGCGGGTCATGATAAATGGTATGTTCTGCCCATGCATCAGCTGCTGGGTACTACAGGCTTTTCTGATAACTGATTGTTCGTGCAGTCTCTGTTGCTACTTTACTCAAGACTATATAATCTAGATTTTGAAGGACTTTTAACTATACCTCAGTTAACTAGTTAGTATTCTAATGTCCATTAGAATGAAAGTCGTATGATTATTATTCATTAAGCAGCAAATGTATTTCTGTTTTGTTCCAGAAATTGACATTAACCTTTCAGGAAAGGCAGACATTTTTTGATGGATTTCTAGAAAACAAAAATGCTGCTTATGCTTTGCAGTTTTATGAGATCTTTCCCCTCACTATGTTTTGACTGATATTTTTCTAAATGGTTTAAAAAAAAAAAAAAAGAGCCAAATTAAAAACAAAGTGGTGTCAGTGCTTTGCAATTTCAGCTTTCAGTCTGTGCTCTACAAAACATGGACAAGAAGTTTTTTGTTGAGTATATGTATAGAATGTTTGCTTTACTTACTCACCAGAAGTTCTGTTTTTGGTAAAGCTTAAAGCACTCGTGAAACTTCACACAATTCACTTTTCTGTTTGGGGGACAGTCTCAAAAATGCTCATTGACTTTTCAGACCTGTAGTTCTTTTTTTTCGGAAAGTATTTCCCATTTCAAGTACCTTTCCCATTCTAGTCAGCTCAAGTCAAGTGGATCATATTCACAAGTGAATAAAGGACTCTTGGATATACATATCCCATTAAAATACTGTGAATGGATAATGATTTGAAAGTAGACAAATAATATGTAGAATGCATAAATGTTATTTGTGAAAATGCATCTGCTGTTTATCTATTGATGTAACTGAAACTTCTTCATGATCGGTCGGTAGGTGATAATAGGTTGTCTTCTCCTCCATTCACTGAACTGTTTATACCATTCTTATTAATAAAACTTGTATTTCTTTCCTCCACGAAAGCAGGATTTCCATTGATTCTTCTCGGTTCTGGTGAATTTAAGTATTTTAGTGCATTCCTATGGCCTTACAAACATTTTTGCAAATAAATCTTTAATTACGGTATTTTAATGCTATGTAGGTCCTAAATCCATAACAAAAAGTATAGTCCTTGAGAAAATGCTTAATTTTCAAATAGAAGTGTTCTACTGTGTGTGTTTAAGCACATTTTATCTCTGGTATAAGGTGTAATGTGAAAAGCTCCTGCAGATAGAAGTGAACTTGTCCTGTGGTTAACTTGTAAACCTAATCACTAATTGTGTATTGATGTGTATAGACAAAAAAACCAAAACCAAACCCAAGCCCTAAAAAAAAAAAATAATAAAAATTCACACTCCAATGGTTTTATTATTCCATGTGAACTTTTTTACAACAATGTGTGTCTCAAATAAAATTTACATAATGAAAAGTATTTGGAGTATTTTGTATGAAATATTCCACATATTTTTTTTTATATAGTTGGCATTTCCACTCTGTTTTCTATACATCTGTTGTGGAAAGGTGTCCAGCTGAGTTGCATCTGTAAAGCTTTGCTTAACTTCACTGGGAAACCACAAGGGTTTTTGTATGACTTTGGTTGTTCCTAAACTTGACTGCTCTTTAGATTTCTCCTGAAATATCCTCTATTCCTGTAGAGATTGCTTAAATCAAAGTGGTTTGTTTCAGTGACCTTCAGCTTCATAAGGAACCATTTTTTCAGACATTTAGTGTCATGAAATATCCTTCCAAAATAACTTCTGAGCAATGCCAGTAAAGATAACATGAGACAGAGTCTCTAGTTTGAGAAGTTGTTGCTCGCTTAAGCTGTTAATATTTTCTGTTGTTGTTTTAAATCAGTGTTATGTGAAAGGTATGACTCGAGTAACCTGAGACATAAATACCATGATTTGTTTTGTTGTGGGTTGGTTGGTTGTTTTTTCTGACTGCTTCTGTCAGACAAGTTTGCTGCTTTAGTACTATCAGTTTAAACATGGATCTTGCAGATCCCCTTAGTCTGAGCTGTTTCTAGATGCCCAGCAGTCACTTCTGCAGTTCTTTCTGTTCTCTCAGAAGTTGGTGGCATCCATCTGCAACCCAATGATATTTTAAATACATTTGTATTCTCCATTTGTTAAAAGGAAATAGCAGGCATACTTACACTGCCTAAAAATGGTGATTTACTAGAGTTTCTAGATCTATTTTTGATTGCAGAGTAGCGATTACTATACAAATAGCACATATTTGTAGGCCAGAGGACAAGTTGTTTGGTACACATATAGAAGGTATCCAGCTTTTTTAATCTGGTAAATCTTTTTCTTAAATGATTCTTTTTCCAACTTGGTTGATTAGTGACTCTTTAGAATTCTTGAACTACACCAAAGTCATCAATATAAGGTTTCAGAATAATTTTTCTTCAAAAAGATTCTAATCTTCAAGAGATATAACATTATGCAGCATAAAAGCTTCATTGATGTATTTGCCATTTAAGAGTTTTAAAGAAAGGGCATGGAATGATTTGGTGTGAAACATACTGAAGAGAGTTTTTAGTATTCTAGAATGTTTTACAGTTGCCTTAATTTTTTTACTGTCTTCAGCAGAGCCCATCAGCACTAAGCTGCTGGTGTGAACAAATGTTACAGAAATTCCTGAGCATGTATTCAGTACACCTTGTTCCCTCAGTCTGTGAAATAAAGTTGTTAGCTTTGAGCAGGGTAGGAGCATTTTGCTCATTTGAGGAATTAACACGATTAATGAATCATGAAAAGCGTGAACTCTCCTCCTGAATACTTTGTACTGACTTCCACTGAACAAGCATTCTGTAAACTTTCCCTAAGTGTTGAGAATTTCGTCCTGTTTAGTCTGAAATACCTTCCTTGAAGAGATGAGTGAGAACCTGTGACTTTTTCTGCTTATGCTACCCCTCCAAAGGCATCTCTGTGATACACAGCTCTGACTGGTATCCCAAGGCCTTGTGTGAGGCAGGCAGTGGTTTCTCAGACTGATGGACTTGTTTCAAAATAGTTTTTGATGTCTGAGCAAATTGTTACCCATTCTGACTTGGTTTAACACCTTTGTGGAGCAGCATAAAGACATGATGCTACTGTGAACGTACTTACTTATCCTGGTAACAGAAGATGGCAGACCCCAGAACTACCCAGCTGGAACCCTTTTCATCTGCATACATTCACAATTGGTGACACTTGCAGCATTTTTTCATCTACAGCCAGACTCTTGTTGGACTACTGGAAATGTGCACATCTTTAAAGAAAAGTGCAGTCTTCACTTGCACTTCCTTTGTAGTTAATTAAGCAATGTCAATAATATGCCTTTTTTTTTTTTTTTTTTTTTTTAAAGATTTTTCTGCAGGCACCATAGCACCTAACTAGCTCTGGTATGTATTCTAGATGGTGGATGAGGTTTTTCCAAGAAGTCTGAGCAAGTTTTGTCCCTGAGAGTAATGTCTAATCCTGCCAAGTACAGCTTCTGAGCTTCCTCACCTGAAATGCAGTAACTTTGTGTCACGGTTTAGGGTCAGGGCAGCCCCTTAGACCGATAACAGACGCTCCCTGTTAACCCTCCTCCCTCCCCAAAGGGGAAGAGAAAAGGAATAAGGGAGAGAGACTTAGCGATTAGAAAAGGAAACTAGAACAGCTT
>WUAM01000311.1:2276051-2295591 GCA_024336885.1 Actenoides hombroni
CTATATTGGCTAATACAAGTCTTTCTCAAGACAAGTTAGTTAGATAATATTTAATTCAGGCCATGCTCAAGAGATATTCCTTAAAGATATGGTGTTAGCCAGGTAAGTTAGCTATCTCACCACCTCAATAGACTGACAAGGCAAGGTGGTGGAGTCGCTCTCTATGTGAGTAACCAACTACAATGCATTAAGCTTAACCCGGGGGGAGATGACGAAAGAGTTGAAAGCATACGGGTAAGAGTTAAAGGACGTGTGAACACGGCTGATACTGTTGTGGGACTCTACTACAGGCTGCCAAATGAGGAAGAAGCTGTCGATGAGGCCTTCTACAGGCAGCTGGAAGTACCCTCAAGATCACGTGCCCTGGTGCTCATGGGCGACTTCAATCACCCTGATTATTAGTTGGAAAGATCGCACAGCCAGACATAAGCATTCCAAAAAGTTCCTGCAGTGCATTGGTGACAACTTTCTGCTGCAGGTGGTTAAAGAACCAAGAAGGAGAGGTGTGACACTTGATCTTGTATTAACAAACAAGGAAGGCCTGGCTGCAGATGTTATAGTTGGGGGTAGTCTTGCCTGTAGCGACCACGACATGTTAGAGTTTAATATCATTAGGGAAAGAAGCATGGCAATAAATAAAACTTCTACCCTGGACTGAGGGCTAACTTTGTCCTCTTCAAAAATCTACTTAGAAATATCCTGTGGGCTAGGACTCTAGAAGGTAAGGGGGCCCAAGAGAGGTTGTTACTATTCAAACATTACCTCCTCCAAGCTCAAGATGAATGTATTCCCTTAAAAAAAAAAAATCAAGCAGAGGAGGCGGGAGAGCTGCGTGGATAAACAGAGAGCTTGTGAAAACACTCAAATGGAAGAGGGAGGTGTACAATATGTGGAAAAAGGGTCTGGTTAATTGGGAGGATTATAGAAATGCTGCCAGAGTATGTAGAGACTCAACAAGAAAGGCCAAGGCTCTCTTGAAACTTAGTCTTGCCACAGAGGTGAAAGAAAACAAGAAGAGCTTAGTCAAATATGTCAGTGAGAAAAGGAAGAGTAGGGAAAAAGTGAGGCCTTTGCTAAATGAGGTGGGAGATATGGTAAGAGAGGATGCAGAGATGGCAGAGCTGCTGAAGAGAGACAGTGATCTACTGGAAAGAGTCCAATAGAGAGCTACGAGGATGATTAAAGGACTTCTCCCCTATGAAGGAAAACTGAGGGAACTGGGGCTGTTTAGTCTTGAGAAGACTGAGAGGGGACCTTTTTAATGTCTATAAATAATCTGAAGGGTGGGTGTCAAATGGAAGGAGCCAATCTCTTTTCTGTACTGCCCAGCAATAGGACAGGGAACAAGGGGTATAAACTTGAGCATTGAAGGTTCCACCTCAACATGAGGAGGAACTTCTTTATTGTGAGGGTGACAGAGCCCTGGCACAGGCTGCCCAGAGGTTGTGGAGTCTCCTTCTCTGGAGACTTTTAAAACCCGTCTGGATGTGTTCCTGGGTGACATGCCCAAGGTGATCCTGCACTGGCAGGGGGGTTGGACTCCATGATCTCTAGAGGTCCCTTCCAACCCCTAACATTCCGTGATTCTATGAGTCTATGATAATGTATCAATGAAAATGTTCAAAATTTCCAAGTGCTGTTCTTTTAAATTGTCATAAATTTTTAGTTTTACATTTGTTCACATATTTTACTGACTTTGATAAGGAGACCTGATTTGATAAACCCACACATTTTAAATGTAGTATTCTTTGAGGGTCTTTTTCCCTTCTTCTCTTAAGGCCTAGATAAGTGTCAGCAGCTAATGTGAATGATGATATGTATTACTTCAGTTGAGGTGTAGAGCTTTTCATCCACAGACAACTGCTTTGTATGTCTCCATAGCTGTATGAAGAATTGAAGAGAGTTAACAGTGGCTTATTTATGTGTCTTACTGTACTACTAGGATACCACAGAAACACCTTTGTGCAGTTTCATGTAACAGGCTAAAAGTTGTCTGGGAAACTTTTGTTTCGTGATTTCACTTAAAAAAACCCAGCTATGTGGTAATTTATTATATTGTCAGGATTTGTATGCTGATTAAGAGTTAGGTGCAAGTGATTAATTTTATTTCCAAGTTTAAGAAGTTACTTTTCTGTTTAGCTGGTCAGAAATAGAACAGCTGGCAAAGCGGCTTTGACACTTTTTTGTGATTGTTGAAGCTGAGAGAATGGCAAAGTAGAACTTAACATTCACAGGAATGCTTTTTAAAATAAAATTGTTTATTTTGAATGATCCTAATATCAGGTGTTGATTTGCTGGCCACCAGCCTTTTCATGTTCTGAAACTGTAGCTGCCATATAATGGTAGAAAGTCTTTTTATGAGTGGACAGGGTGCAATGAGTTAGGTTAGTTACAGAACTTTAGAAGTTTCAAAAAAAGCAGTGAATATCTAAGTTATCTAAAGCTGTGCAGTAAGTGGGTTAGGGTTCTAGGTTAGAATGTGTGTGGAACCTCCAGGATTGTCAAGAGAGTCTTTTAGTGTAATCAAATGAGCTAAAACAAGTACTACCAAAACATTTAAAGAGAGTTTGTGAAGTCTCCTCTGGAGACATTCCAAACCCACCTGGATGCATTCCTGTGTGACCTGCTCTAGATGATCCTGCTCTAGCAGGGGGGTTGGACTAGATGATCATTCGAGGTCCCTTCCAACCCCTAACATGGGATTCTGTGATTCTGTTGGGTGAGCTGTTGGTTCCCTGAGGCTTCCCAGCTACTATCTTAATTTGTGAAGAGCCAAGCACATACTAAGCATTCATGGTAAGTAAATGAAGACTTCAGCATATCCTGGTGCTGGATACTTAGTCCTGTCAGCCTACACTGCTCTTGTCAGTCTCATACATCCACTCCAAGTGTTGTACAGCCAATGTAAGGCCACCCAGCAGTCACTGGTGCTTTTGCATAGACTCAAAGTTGAATGTGCATGGACATTTTGTGTGTGTGTTACAAAGTCTTCTGTTTGCTTCCGTTGGGCTTAAAGTACAGGGATTTTGAAATCTGTCTGTAAATGTTTACTTGATGAGCAGGCAGCCAAAACTGAAATAAAGTGTCAGATTTTACCTTCTGTGCTATTCCTGATTATCTGGTATTTTTGAAATGTAGAGTGTATAATTATTCTTTTAAAGAGATCTGTGGGGTAGGTTAAGTTCCAGTTTACACTTTCTAGTGACAAAGAAAAGTGATTGTCTTTTTTTAAGCATAACGAAAACCAAGGAAAATAAAATAAAATGTTAATAAGATTTAAATATTCCTTGCAAGGTAATAATAGAAACATCACAGCGTCCTTTTGAATTTCTATGTTCCAATCGATATTTGTGGTTAAAAAACCCCACACCACACCACAATTAAATCTGATTTTTCAAAATATACTCAATGAGTTAGAACAACCATTTACAGTTTTCTTTTGAAATTTCAGAAAATGTGATTACTTGGAAATAATAAAAAAGGCAATGGTTGGCAGTGATGCTGGTTGTCCTGAGACACTTGATGACATCTGGTTTCATGAGTTTGCTGATCAGCTTAAGGTCTTGATAGTAGGAGAAATGGAAAGTGGGGCAAATTATCAGGCCACTCTAAAACAAGCAGAGGTACAAACTGATGATTTATGTGTAGTGTGAAAGTTAAGGTGAATATTCGAGTTGTCCAAATCTGGGTATCCAGCTACCCAGCCATGAGTTTCCCATATGTCTCTGTAGTTGGCTGTGTTCCTTCAGTTTGTGGTTACTGGGTCTGAATCTGACCCGCTGTGATCCTGAGCGCTGAAATGGATGTGGATGAAGCTCTGAGACAGGCAACTGCAGCTAACACACTACATATTACAGGACTCTGGGGTTTTGAAAAGCTATGGTTTCTTTAAAGGGACACTTTTTCATTTCACCTACCCAGCTGTTTGAAACCAAACATCTCTTCTCATGTGAAGAACTCTGGATGTTACTTCAATTCCTCCTACTTGGTTGAACTATCTTAATTTTTATCTTTGCAGACTTTCCTGCATCCTCACTATGAAATTAGTATAGCACGATCCTTCATTACCCTGATCTACCCTGATCCTCATGGAGACTTAGACTTTCTTCACTGCAGGTGAAGAATCTGAAACTCTGTCGTGCAGGGACAGTGCCTTCTTTTTAGCTCATCAGCATCCCAGATAGTGTCTAATATGCTCTATAATCTCTCTACACATTTAGACCAACTGCTGCCTTCTTGAAAGTAGGGGGAGGAAAAATAGCTGTATTTGTTTACCTCATAACTTGGCTTTTGTCAGACAGCTGTTTGAAATGCACACTTCAAACCTCCTCGTGGATCCCACACATCTGAGAACTTAATAGTTCCCTTGTAGCTTTTAGCAATAGTAAGACAAATGATTCAGTATTTATTTTATATGTTTAACTATGGGTAACAGATTCAAAACTGAGGATTAGGTCTTAGCCTTAGATGAGAATTAACGTGACAACTCCATTTTCTTCCACCATTTTAACTGAACTCCAGAAGCCTTTTTAGCCTTTTATTTAAAAAAAAAAAAGCTTCTATATTTAATATGGTTTTTTGGAAGTTAAAACTTGCTTTTGTTGGACATTAACTTCTAGGTGTGTATATATTAAAAGTAATCCTTTGGGGTTTGTTTTTGGACTTTAGATATGATACATGCAGAACTTTTTTGTGACTCAGTGCTTCCTGAGCGAATTTTGAAATACACATAGTAGTGCAAGACGTGTTGTTTCCCTACATTGCTCACAGTGGAAAAAATGTAAAAATAAGACATTTATCATTATCCCACTGGACACACCTTGTAGCAGAATAGTCTTGTGACTGGTCAACTGATTTATACAAAGTTGTACCACGTTGACTTTAAACATTGTTATATAAACTATGATAGGTTGTCCTGAACTAAGTTTTCCTCTCTGAAGAAAAAAAGAAAAACTGGTAGCTGCTATTTTGATAACCTCTTCCTGAGTGGAGAAATTATTGACTAAATTAGGAAGTAAGGCACCTCTGTGGGCATATTCCTATGTGCTTACAGGAGGTGAATACTTGAGCTTGGACTTAAGACTATATAGTCACGCTCTAGCTGCATTGTAGCACAAAGGAATGGATTTCCTGACATCACAAGGAAACGGAAGGGAAGCTCTGCAGCCCTTGTGACATCTAACCCCTTTACTTCTTTTCTGCCTTATGTTATTTAGGCTTAGTTTCTGGTATTGGATCCTCAAAAATGGGTCGCTCCATTTAAAAAAAGAGTGAATTGTGATTTTTGTAACTTGCTTTAATTTGTTAAGGTAGTGTGTTAACTACATGTGTCTTTCTGATGATGCTTGATTTTTCTGGACATTTCAAATGTTGTACATGTAAGAATAACAAAAGAAATGTCCTGGCAAATATTAAAAAAATGTGATACATCAATAGCTTTATTAAATGATAGTGGCTAAAGAGCCCAGAAGACATAGGGGTTTAGATATTTCACCTCAGGGACCACTGGCAGATCAAACTGGTAATAGAGCATGAAGGAAAAACAAAAATTGCCATGTTTGCATTTTCAAAGGCTGCATTAATTTCACAGGCAGAGTCCATGCAATTACAGAGTGTTACCAGTGGGAGTAGCAGGAATATGATTTGTATGAATTCCTCTTCAGTTTGTTTTTTGCTTAAGAAATAGTTCTGAAGGAGACCTTTTTTTGCCTAATGTGTAATATATTTTCTTTTCTGGTAATATAAGACTTTTCCTCACAGTAAGCACATAGTATTTGACTGAGGGTTTCATGTTTCTTTTTACAGATGCCAAGGACGTTGCATGCAAAAGAAAGTGATGGATTGATGTTTCTAATGAGCTGAGCTGAAGATTAAATGACTAATTAAAATGTTACATCTTCTAGAAGAAATAAGAGAAACTGAAGAAACATCAAAACCATTTATTGTCTAATCTTGTCTTTAAACACCTGTATTCAAAGAATAAGTAATGTTCCTCATAGCACACAAATGCTGCCTTTTTAGTATTGTCAAATATTTCAACAAGATGATCTTTATGTGCTTGTTTACGTGAGATAAAAATGCTGGCAAATGTAATGCTCTTAGTTATAAGATTGTGCTTCTAAATTGCATGTGCTGTAAGTATTAATAAGTCATTTCTCTTTTCACTCAGAAGTTTGCTTTTGATGTCAGACAAGTTTCTTGGAGGTGGAAGGGGAAGAATCTAAAACACAAGTATGCATCTGCCATCTTTAAAGGTGAAAAAACATACAATAACAATTTATTTACTTAAATTCACAAATGTGGTAGTGCTACTGAATGTCAATTGGATCGGAATGTCAAGTTCAGATTGGAACTTCCCCAGTTGTATTCAGCAGCATTCTGATCTGAAGCTCTTTTAGGTATAAGCCTGTGCTCAGTCACTTCCTGCCTGTATACTGAAGTACAAGCATTTCAGATTCTCACTTTACGTGTTAAATTTAACAGGAATTCTGTATACATCTAGGGCTAGGTTGGCTACACTCTACTCTTCCTGAAGTCAATGACGTTTCACATTGTTTTCAGGGGAAACAAAATTAGGTTTATGCTTCTCACTTTCAAAAATGCATAATGAGACTCAAGAAACAGTATCTTATGAGATTTGAAAACACAATTTTATTACTTTCTAATAATTAAATTACTAGACAACTAAATCAGAGAAACCATCTACTCTATAATTGCAGTTGTAATACATACTGTAAAATCAATCAAGATTTCATGATTAAATGGCAACTCTGCTTAAAAGCAGCAGCAACTGCAATATCTCCACATCATTCATACACATGCTCTAAGTCAGAGCAGGATAATAAAGCAAGATACTTTTCTATTTCCAATGACAGAGGGAGGCTGACCTCCATAACAGATTTGTGAGGCTGTGTGAAAACTGGAAAGTGAGTGGCTCCCTACCAGTAGTTGTTTTTCAGCAATGAGTCCTGGGTCTGAATGGTGTCAACAATCCATATGGCTCTCAGTGCCTTTACACTTGTCTTTTCCTCTAATATTTCTGTTACAAAGCCACTGGTGAATGGACTATCATCATTTGCTGTGATTTGCAAAACTGTATCCACTGAACAACCTAACTGAAATTCTGATCTCAAATAGACACTGCTGTTTATCTTGTTTACATTCTTGATGCTAAAACCAATACCTTGATTTAGAAGGGAAGATGCTTGTAGCTTGATGTGTGTCTTCAGATTTGAATACCTGTGGGAAAATCTGTGCTGAACAAACCATAAAACTGGTGTTTAGGATTAACTGTAAAAATAAATTAAAAGACCCAGAGTCAGTAAGCAGCAAACATGAAAGAATGTGGTGAAGAATTTAGCTCAGGAGTATTCACTGATCGTATACCCCTTGAAAACAGAACAGGCACTACAGAAAACTGGCTGGTTCATTTTGAGGCTTATCATTAGCCAAGAACAAGACATGTCCTCCAACAATGCAAAATAAATCAGTGCTATGAATGAAAAGGGGCTTTGTGACAGAGCAGGATATCAAAGTTTGGAGATGTCCTCTTCCTTACAATGGTACGTTCCTGGTCTGTAGATGGTTCTTCTGTTGTCTTTGCATCCCTTTTTGCAGCTGAAATAAAATAAATGTATTGAATAATTGTAATTCCAATGAAAGAAATGCACCATTGGTTACTTAAAATGGGCCATTATGCATGCATGAGATTATTTTTCTCTGTACCAGTGCAAATGTCACAGTAGCTTATTATTATAAATATCTCAGGAGAATGTATTTGGTGTGGCAGAAATAATGCTGATGGCAAAGGGATCAGACTGTAGTAAAGTTTGTAATCTTAGTCTTTTTTCCAGAATTTGGCTTCGGTGACAAAAAACAATCCCCTTGTCAGTCCAGATTTCTTCCCCTTAAATGACGTGAGCTTTGGGAGAGTTTTTTTCCTAAAAACCCTTTCCCCTCATGTTTCATTTACTCTTCTGGGAAAAAAATGAAAGGATTTGAAAAGCCATTAGGAGCAACAATGCTAGCAAAAAGAAAAAGAACAACTAGCAACCGAGAAACAGAAAAAGCAGGTAAGCCTGTTATCAACCCAGCCTACTTGTTCCTCTTAGTCTGGAAAGGGAGTCTCATTTCTTAACTGCTTGTGGGAGCAGTCAGTACTTTGAGTGGGAAGTGCTTTTGTGTTCTCCTGAGTACTCACATAAAATTTCCTAGTTCCTGTCCTTGTATCTTCTAAGGGTTTATGTGAGCTTGTTCCAGTAATTATTACTTTGTGGAAAAAGAACCTTATATTCCTACGTTGTCATAATTGTGTCTGCTGTGGCACGAAGTAGAGACCTTTTGACCATATAAACATACTTTGCTGGCAATAAAACAGAATTACTTTGAAGAATATGATACAGGAGAAATAATATCTACAGTGATAAAAACAAATCAAAGCTTGTAGGAAGAGATCACATCTTACAAAAGATTGAACACTACCACTGTAAAAAATGTGCAAGGTGCTTGGACACACAAGCACTTCTTTGTGTTAGAAGAAAAATGTAGTTTGACTTCTTTTCCTGTGTTACTACAGCCAGACATCTTACCTCTTCAGCAGCAAGAAGGCTACTGCAAGAATGATAACAACTCCCAGAATGCAGGCTGTCACAACTGAAACAACAAAACCTAGGAAAGGAGGGAAAGCTTATAAAACAGTTAATTTCACTGAGAGAAGGTTAGTCTCTAATCTGTCATAACATTTGCATTCTGCATCTGTTACTTTTCTACAACCTGCTCATACCCCTTTGCAATTCTGGAGCAGATAGCTTTGCGTGTCTTTATTACTGGAAGGTCCTAATCCCACAGCCAGACCCACAGTTCACAATGCTGTGAGTTTAGACACTCACTGAAGTCACAAAGTCAACATGCAGATGCAGGCACAGCAAATCAGGAACTCTTTGCATTTCAATGGTGTCTTATATAAGAGGGCATAAGCAAAACTGAAGAACTTAACCCAGGCAACTAAGGAGGTTAGATCTGATGACTTGTTTTTCCAAGGCAGAAGACAACTATTGAATGTGGACAACTGAAGAGGGATATGCTTTGCTGTTGAGAATGTTGCTTAAAGGTATTTAAGAAGGTAAGAATTAATTTAGGGTGTTAGTATGAAGAACTGAGTGATCTCATGTTTGCATTGAGATGTGAAACATCATTATTTTTATAATGCCATCTTTGATAATGACCTTCGTATATAATTCTGGCAATGAAATTATATTTATTTTGGCTTTCCCAAAGATCCTGAAAGTGAGCACTCTTTTCTTAACTGCATTTTCATAATTCATTTGCACATTGCTTTTTATATTTTATCAAATTACTTTTTCTCTCTAAGCAACATCAGAACCTTTTCAGAGTGAAGCTGACAGGTTTCATGTATTCCATCTAAATATTTTCTCTTATTAAAGCAACTGTTGAGAAAACAGTAATGTAAAACGTGGTTTAACCTTATCCCATTTAAGCCATTTGATGCTTTGTTAAGTGCAACTGAATATAAGAAGCTTGCAATCCATGGAGTTGAAGAAAAACTGTATTTTTAAAAAGGGGAGTTTTGTTGTAGTAAAGGTACATCCAACGGACAACAAAATATAGCACTAAATAGATAATTGTAGAAAAACAGTTCATAGTTTTAAGAGGAAGGGTAAGGAACATCTGTTTGGTGAGAAGACCTTCTTGCAAAATGTAGATAATACTTCAGCATGGTGTATAATCAAAACTAGACACCAGTTGCCATTTAACTTGTAGGCAGTGGAAGGTTTGAACATCATAATAAATTTCATCTGTGTGTATGTGAAGTTGATTTTATTGGAATAGATCGTTGACGAGCAAAACACGTTATAAAGATGTTTGAGTTTGACTGAATAATCCTTTAAGATTAGAGACATTTTGAAGTGTCTAGTACTTGTTAATATCATGATTTTAGATTCTAATTATTGGCATAGAGATGTGGATGACTGAATGCTTCAGCCATTTGTGGTTATGATACGGAACACAGCTCAGTGGCTCCAGCTTGTGCCTTCTGTGCTCAGGTGAAGATGGCAGCCCTCGGTCAACAATGAAAAGGCAGAAAATTTGCTCTGAAAACCTGCTTTAGTAGGGGCCTAGGGTGTGCTCAACAGGATTGATTTCTTAAATTTCTGTGGCTGTCTGGCCTAAGCCACGAGTCTGTGTATGGCCTCTCCTTCCCTTCTTAATAAGTGTGCTCTGTTCTGTACCCGTGGCACAGCTGGCTACATCAGGCTGGACGTTTGCTCCAGCACCCGACTGCACTTCAATCTTGTGCTTTGATGGGAACTTCTTTTTTTACTTTTTTTTTTTTTTGTTTGTTTTTCCTTGAGATGAGGGGCTGCACCTGTGAGGGAGACTCTGTGATTTTAGTAGGTGGAATGTGAGGTTACTGAGGTGATGAATAGCTTTTGTGAAATGGGGAGAACATTTTTCTATGGTTCACTGATAGAGTCAACGAGCTTTTGTAATTAAATGTACCGAGGCTGAATGAGGTTTCTATTAAAGTAGCACTGAGCAATGCCTTTTGTAGCCACAGAGACCAGCTCTTGGGTGAGAATAGCAGAATGGGTAATAACCCATACAGTTCAACTCTGGTAATTCATGCCAGCTTTACAGATACATTGAAAATGCTTTTATCGCAGGTGTCACCTTTGCATGGGGGACAACTGATGTAGCTTAGCAGAGGGAAAGCCAAGTGTTATTCTGGGGTTTGGCATTGATTCACAGCAACAATTCTGAGAAAGTCTCATCTGGGTCAAATTTTCCACTATAGATGGAAATAATAATAATGCTTACAGTATTTCTGTGACCTGTTTAGAGATTCCTGGATGAAAAGGATAGTATCTGATTTTCAGTAACTGGGATCATGGATTGTAACTCTCTGTCTTTTAGTTTTGAGTGTGATTTACAGAGAGAAGGTATTCAAGTGCTGAAAGGTCAGTTTAAGAAACAGATTGAAATTCAAATTTCTCATTTCTGACTAACCAGTCGGACTCGGAAAATCACTGGCTCATACATAAGGTTAGCAATCAGCAACATACCCTTGACAAGCCCACCAGGTATTGAATCTTGATGGTTTGAGAGGATAGAAGAAGTAAAAGTTAGATCTCTAGGTCTTAAACCTAAGGTAGCTGCACACTCCAGAACTTCTGTTACTTCAGTAAGAGTTTCTGCTGTGGCATTGCTATAGTAGATTGTTTGTAAATGGATTTAAGAAAGATCCTGCAGAATAAGCCTTACAGTCTCAGAAACTTGGCAGTCATATTGCAAATCCTGATTCTGCTGTTTAAAATCATAGTGCATAATATGACTTGAGCAGGGATTTGAACTGGATTACTATAATAGCCATTCTGGACCCAACTCTAGTTCACAGCTGCTGTTTGAGATTAGAGGTTTGGGAAGAAAGTTTTAACCCTCTTCTTTGTCATATAAGAATGACATGGAGGAGAGAGATATTTCTAGTTGCCCAATCCACAAAAGCAGAAAAAGGACTGACATACTCTTGTTCTTTCCCTTTTTCACTATTTAGCCATCTTTTAGCTTACTCAAAATATTGTTTGTGCAATTAATATCAGAATGAGGATGGGAGATGAAAACTACTCAGCTGTTTTGGGGGAAAGTAACTTTTTTAGGGCTTTATTTACAAACTAGAAGCTCTGTACAGAAAGGAGGGTCCTTGAGAGAACTGAGCACCTTTCAAGATGCTTTGTAAAAAAGATAAGATCATATAGACTTGTCAGGTGTAACATATTCAGTTCTTCAATTCTATGTTAAACAAAGGGATATGTTACACTATTTCTCTGCACCTCTCTCTTAAATCACTGCCCCTGATTCTATGTTAGCTGCAGATAGGATGGTTAATAAAATAAAAGTCAGGAGATGCAGCAGTTACAGAGATGGAGCCTTTGTGGCTGGAGCTCTGGAGATTATGAAGTGTAGAGATTTAATGCAGAGCCGGAGAACGGGAAGTTGTGACTTGTGGTTCAAGCCATGTAGTCATTCAGTTAGGAACTGTTAAATATTTTTCACTCCAGTAAAAATACAGAGAAATTAAGATCTAAATTATTAGAACTCAATGAAAGATAGGTGCTTAAGTAGCAAGGACAGTAGCATCGACATACTTATGGAAATAATTTCTAAGTTATGTGCAATAATTCCAGAGAAGGCACTCAGAAAACATTTCATGGTAGAATTATGTTTCTCTTATGAGAAGCTTTAGAAAAAAAACTTAAAATGTTTCCATGATATAAAATAGTCCCCAGCCACAGAATTACCTCTTTATCTCAAAGGTGGAGATTTGCTTCAAATAAGGACCAAATGCTGCTGATACTCTGGTTGGGAGTTGTGATGCAGCTAATCTGACAAATTGGCAAGCCAATTTATGGTGAAAAAGCTAAATCATCTCTGATTTCAGAGAAATGCTTTGTCTGGGATTTGTTTTGTCTGATCTTACATTTTCACTTTTATCCTTAATAGCTTTACATTAGAAAAGCTGTGTTATGGAAGGGGCTGTCTGCAAAGGGTAATAGCAAGACCAGCTACTGCAGAATGCCTGCAGGGGGAACTGTTCCTTGCAGTGGCTGTTGTGTGAAGTTCCCCAATACAGACAGCTCCTGTGTCTTCTAGTCTTTCATCTAAACAGTGAAGAAATTAGTAGGCAAAGTTGAAATAATGTGCTAATACATTTTATTAATTTGAAAGTTTACTGCGTGGCCAATCTTTTTTTTTGTGAATTCTGCTTTTTCTTTTAAAAATCTTCTTAGTCTCAATTTTAAATATTAAAGTGGCTTGCCTGGATTCATCTGTCTTCACTGTACGTGCCAGCTTCACAACTGCTTAAGAGTATTTTTTTCCAAGAGAACACAGAAATTGCAACAATTTTGCACAAGCAGTATTCTTCAATCCCTTTCTGTGGGGCACAGCTAAGTTTCTCACCAGGGGTGCAGATTTTTGTGCAAACCCCTCCCCCCCCAAAGTATGCATTGTCACTGTGTAACACTGCAGAATTAAGCTTTTAAATCAGTTCTTCCTCATATGATGGCAGGGTTGTTTTTTCATGTCTAACACTCGGTCATACAATCCAGTGTTGCGAATTACTGTTATTTGTCAAGTTTGGATTCCTCAGGGACCTCTTCTGATTCTATGTGATTTCCCAAAAACGGCCTCCCTGAAAGGCAAAGTTGTGATTCCCTTTAAATGTGTGGTCTGCATCAAAACAATCCTGGTATTGCTGAGAAGCAGCAAATGTCACTGGTGAGACAAGGCCAGCTCAAGCACTTACGCTGACTGAAACAGCTCAGCTGTAGAGAATTGTTTAGTGTTTGGAGTGACAACAAATATTTCTGCTAAGCATGACAAGGTCAAACATGTCTTCCTTCTTTCATCTTCCTGCCTTCAATCAGAGGGGTCGCAGGGGTTGCCTGCTATCCATTGTGGGAAAGAAAACTTCTTATATACTCTCTGAGGATCTTATTCTGATACAGTTGCCCATGCAACAATGCAGTGAGAGATGAAAAGGGAACAAAGCGAGCTCTGGGAAAATGAGATTGCAATTTTTTTATAGTAATACAGTGCAACAGGACTGCCATTTCAGTATTGCAAGTTTACACAAATCGCTGTGAGCTGTTTCTTTGTGTAGAAGCATTCATACAACTTACCTTCGTGGAAGGAGATAAAAACCAGCCTTTCATGAAATTCCTGAACGTTTCGGAAGTTATCAACCATTTCCAGAGGCTCTGGGTCATCACTCTCTGTGCAGTACATGGCTGTTTCCAGTGCCAGTAACTATAAAGAGAAGCACCCAGTTCAGCTCCCAGAGTGCAGAAAAAGCAATGCCAGTGTCTGATCATTGAGACTGTTTGAAATCGAAGTGGTAGTCAAAAGGAAAGAGAATACATTAATACTTGAGTCTTGTGTGGCCAGTGAGCCCAAATACAGAATAATGTGTGAACAGTGTGCCATATTCAAACCCATACTTGTATTTTGTTTACATCCTGATAAAATCAATTCTGCTTGGTACTTATCTGCCAGGAAAGCTAGATGGGAGGAGACGTGGTGGCCCTTTGCTGCCTGTTCTCCCTATCACAGCCTTAGCTGCTAAGCCCTACTAAAAGCTGCTTTATGAAAGAACTCTGCTTTGGTAAAGACATGATCTAGCAGAGTGGACAAAATTAATAATGGGCTCTCATAACAAGGAGCATGCAGTAATTTGGTCAGAGATTTTGATAATAACATTTTTCCCCTGTGCTTATAACTAGATGAACAGAAGACAGTGATTGGGTATTTATAGTCTATGTAAGAGGCTACGTAAGAACAACAAAAAAAAGTAATTGGGTGAGCACAAAAACCATACATTGGAGAGAAGGCAGGGTATTCAAGACTGACAACACATCACATGCTTTCTAGAAACATAACATCTACCCAAACTATCTTACCTAAATTAGTCAGGATCAAAGTCATACTAAAATACTTAGTGATTAGGGCTCACACATGAGGCCTGAACAAAAATGCTCTGGAAGTGACTCATGGGAAGACTCAAAGCAGGGAGTCAGTACACAGAGAAAACAGAAATCAGTCTCATTTCACGGTGATTTTTCAGGCTGATACACCAATGGCTCTGCAGTTATCTGTCCTTTATTTATTCTGTTCGAGTGAAAATGTGCTAACTATAAACAGAACAGGATACTAATTTATGTCAGCTTTGAGCTGTTCTTCCCACTGAAAGGAGTTTAGCAATGGTCATCTTTCAGTTTTACAGGAATAAAAGAGTAGTAGAGGGCATAAGAATATGCATCTCCTGTTCTTTAGCAGCCACCAGCCAGGAAAATTGTATAAAATGTATTTATACTTGCCTGCTTTTGTGAAATTTGAACAGGTTGTCGGAAGACTGTCCAGAGAACGCTAGGGTAGCAAGGAGGGGTTGTCAGGGAGCCTTCATAGCGGTAATACTCAGCCAGTCTGTCAGG
Source organism: Actenoides hombroni (assembly GCA_024336885.1). Taxonomy (NCBI): domain Eukaryota; kingdom Metazoa; phylum Chordata; class Aves; order Coraciiformes; family Alcedinidae; genus Actenoides; species Actenoides hombroni. The sequence continues at coordinate 2,291,060 of WUAM01000311.1, forward strand.
AAGCAGTTCTTGGATATTGAAGCCAGGGACTTGGACTGTCTGATCTAAAATAGGGCATTCATATTAAATGCAGCATCATCACTACACGGGTAGCGTACTGGTGAAGTGAATTTACTTCCCAGCAAGTAGAATGCTTTCAGTCATATCACTAGGAAAAGGAAAATACATTTTTAACGGATACGATCCCAGTTTAGTAAGGAGTACAGCTTTTTAGGTTTCCTGGGTACAAATCTTGTCTTAGATATCAAAGCTGAATTATCTAAGATAAACTGTGGCCATATTAACCAAAACCCACCATGTGCAAGGAATAAGGCCCAGTCAGAAACACATGGTGCATGCTGCCATACGCTCTTCACAGCAATGCACTACATTTGTAAGTCATTCACAGCTTGTGACAGGCTTGCCTGGGATCTCTGGACTGTTTCTCCAGCAGCTTCGGTCCCTCTCAGGGTGACACCTGATACACTTAAGATGTCCTTAATGCAGTGCAGGCTTATAGCCACTCACCTTTGTATTTCACATTCCAGAAGTGCCTGAAGATCTTTTCATAGGATGGGTTGAAGGGTCCAATCTGGAACGAACAGACTATTAACAGCTCTGCAAATCACTACAGTCTGAATATGAGTCTTTGCTTCTGCACACAGCAGACAGCAATACTTGATGGCCTCTGTCATAAGGCAAGTGCCTCCACTGTCCAGCTTTCATATACTAGAATGGCATGAATACTCTTTTTACTCTAAACATTAACGCCCTCCTCAGAACCTCTTCTGTTCTCCAGAGCTATTAGAGCTGCTTTGTCATAATGCTATCTTAACAACTGTAGCATAGACCTCTTGGCATGCATTTGAAAGATGCTATTGCCGTTGCCTGTTCAGCATGCTGTGCAAGTGAAGAGAAACCATTTCCCCTGAGAACATTGCAGGTGTAAGTTCTCCACTGTCAGGCTCCTCAGATCATCTACTGGTTTCTAGTCAAAGCCACATTTTTGCACCCACAAACATTTTTAGTCTGTTGCTCCTCAGAGTCCAGGAGGATGAAGAATGACACTATTGGATACTGCAGGGTCACTGGCAAGTGCTTTAACTCAACTATCAAACAAACCACGTTTTTCAACTGCTACCAGCAGCTTTTCAGTCTAATAATGAATGCCTTTTTTTATGAATTCATTAGAGTTGGTGCTTCACAACTCCTCTGACAACCAGGCATGATAACCTCATGTCCTTAGATCAACTGTAATAGCCACCAGCTCTCTGGAAGTTTTTCAAGACCTATTCTCCATTGTTCCCTTATTTGATTTTTAAACACCATTGCTTAGAAATAGCCAGTATCCCAGTATTATTCCCTGGCATAGTATATAATAATCTGACACTTTTCACAGCTGCAACTTCCAAATGAACCGAAATTTAACACAAAATTATTGTCAAAGTCTTAAAACTGCTAGAAAGTGAGCTTTGATAATATTAGAGTTATAGCTTTGTCTTAACTAGAATATTTTTACTTTTTTTTTTTTATAGGAATGTGAAAACCTGTGTGTTTTCAGGCTTTTTTTTTTATGCTGCAGAAAATCCTCACGTTTAAAAACAATCTCTATAGTTATCTTATTGAGACATTTTAATCCTCAAGAAAAAGGAGAATTACATAGATACAAGCTTCTAAAAATTTTCTTTCAGATCATTATTATCTTTACTTGCTTATATGTGGGGCTTTAGAGAGGAAAAATGGAAAGCTATCCTTCTGTCATCCTAAAAAGGGCACTGAATTTACTTTGCTACTGTATTCTGTGATTCAGAGAACCTTGGCAGTCTGGGACCTGAAGACTGTGGTTAAATCCTTAACTAGGATATATAGTGGCCAAAGCCAGGGTTGTATCTGCCAATGCCTCTCTGCTGTGTTAAAACTGCTTCTTCCTACAACAGGCAGTCTTGAGTAAGCGAGCTTGAAATTCACTGTTGTCTGTTGTTTGATAAACTCTACCAGTCCTTACTTTGTAAATGACTGCAGAAATGGATGGAACATAGCTGAAGTTCATTTACTGAAGAACATGAGGAAATACTCAGGATTCCTCTTCTCTTAAAATGTGTTTAGGTATGTGTTGCTGGATTAGGCCTTTTTTTTTTTTTGTGAAAAGCAAAAGAGAGAATCTTTATTCAGCCACAGCATTGTTAAATAACCTAGGTAATTTTGTCCATTAAGGGCCTCTGATGACTTAATGATTAAAAGCATATTCTAAACAAAAAAAACCACCAAGCCCTGCATCCTACCTCAAGAAGAATAGCCAAAACTGCCAGTCCATCCACTTTGTCCATTGCTACTGTTATATTTGGATATTTCTCGGAGTTATAATGCACAATATGCAGCTACAAAGAAGGAGATACTATGTTAGGGTAACATCTGGGGCATACTCACATTTCTGTTTCACAGCTAAAAAGGTGGTACACAATGCGTTATTTTTTTTAGTACGTATCCAGGTCATAAATACTTGGATAGAACCTTGCAGCCTTTTACCCCATATACCCAAAATAGAGATCCCACTTTGAAACAATGGGACTTGCCCAACCGTCTTTATTTCTTTTCCTGGTTTGAGCTTGTCTTACCTCTGCTGCAAAATGCTTTCCACTGACTGTGTGCTCTGAGCCGTCTGACTTGTTTCTGTTTCCCCAGTGTAGGTGGAGCTGAGATGCAGTGTATTCAAATGGGAGGTTTCTGATGTACATAGTAGGTGACAGATACATTTTCACTGTAAGCACACCAGAAAAAAAAAGGGAGGAAATGGTGCCACAGCTTCCAAGCATGGGGCAGATAAAAGTACTGTGTCTAAGTACATTATGTATAGAGCATGAGCAAAGCAAGTTCTTAACTCAAATCCATCTCAGTTTGTGGTAGAAGACAAACACTTTTGTTGTCTTTAATCCCTTCTAAGTAATTCAGGAGAATTTAGAATATACCTTTTTCTATTGTCTTTTACTAAAGGAATTAAATGTGAGAATTATTGCTATTAGAAATCTTTCTTTTCCCTGAAGAATGCAAAATCATCTCAGTCTTATTGAAGAGACAGTTACTGACATGTGAAAGCAAAAATTAGGCTCACATGCTTTCTTTCAATCCCCTTATAATGTTTGAAATTGGCTTAATCAATTAATATTCCTCATTGTATTTTTAAACTCATGTTATATTGAACCCCTCTGCCGCTTAATCTTCTTTTAGGAGCACATGCCAAAAACAAATAAGCTTTCCCCACTCCCCCAAAACCCAGAGCATGGATGTCAAGCAGCAAGATACTCACAGGCCTTAAGAGCTAGCATTTCCTCTCTTGCCATGCTGAAGGGAGCTCTTTGTATGCATTACCCTTCTGCTCACTGATGCTCTCCATTGTGGAAGACAGGCTGTGTTATTTTTTTTGTGTAGAAATTACAGCAGTAATTCTCAGTTCAGCAGAAACTGAGTTGTTCACTTGAGAAGTTTGTTACTTCATAAAGCAATGATTTATGTGAAGAACGGATTGATTTCTTTGTAATCTATCTTTATTATTTTTCTGTGTAAATACAGTTTTTTCTTGAGTGTCCCAGACATATTTTGCAGGGGAAACAAGTCTCAAACCCTTAATGACAGAACATCTAAGAAGCCTTTTTTAAGCTCTGCTGTCTAGCTGAAGTAGGTAATTGTATGTGGATTAGCTGGCTGTTGAAGCATGTTAATTAAATGTAGGAATGACTGATACCACAATACTAAGCATCCTACTGATTTCCCCACTATTTGTAAGAGAAGGTAGGAGCAGATGGTGTAGTGATCACTCCAACAGAGGCTAGTTTTTCATTACTCGAAGCAATACAAATTTGTATCTGAGTGAGGTTTGTAGAATGGGTTGCATGTCCTCTGCTTTCTCAGGTGGCACTGCCCTTAAAAGCCAATTCCCAATCTTACTGAGAGGGGGGTATATTTTTGTCTTGTCTGTCATTAGGAAATAGTTGAACTTCTTGTTTTAGGAGTAAGATCTGACAATGTTTGTGATGCAGGCTTCTGATTATTTTTCTATCTTACCTGTTTTATCTTACACTAAAGAGGTTTGTGTCTCAAGTGAAAGGAATAGAATGTTGCTCATAGCATTTTTTTTTTGCTTTTTTTTTTTTTCTTTCATCATAAAATCATGGAATAGTTCTGTCTGGAAGAGACCTTCAAGATCATCAAGTCCAACCTTATTCCCAGCCCTATCAAATACCACTAAACCATGTCCCTAAGCACAACACCTACCTGGCTCTTAAACACTTCCAGGGATGGTGACTCCACCGCCTCCCTGGGCAGCCCATTCCAGCACCTGACAACCCTTTCAGTAAAGAAATGCTTCCTAATATCCAGCCTGAACATCCCGTGGGTCAACTTCAGGCCATTTCCTCTTGTTCTGTCCCTTGTCATCAGGGAGAACAGACCAACTCTCGCTACACCTTCCCTTCAGGTAGATGTAGAGAGCAATAAGGTCTCCCCTCAGCCTTCTTTTCTCAAGGCTAAACAGCCCCAGATCCTTCAGCCTTTCCTCA
>WUAM01000311.1:2296337-2306616 GCA_024336885.1 Actenoides hombroni
TCATCCAACAAGCGGGTCACCCTGTCATAGAAGGAGATCAGGTTTGTTAAACAGGACCTGCCCTTCATAAACCCATGAATGGGCCTGATCACCTGGTTGTCCTGCATGTGCTGCATAATAGAACCCAGGATGATCTGCTCCATCAGTTTCCCTGGTACTGAAGTCAAACTGACAGGCCTGTAGTTCCCCAGATCATCCTTCAGTCCCTTCTTATATATGGGTGTTCTGTCGGCTGACTTCCAACCTGCTGGTACCTCCCCAGTCAGCCAGGACTGCTGATAAATGGTGCACAGTGGCCTGGTGAGCACCCCTGCCAGTTCTCTCAGCACTCTATTTACTCATGTAATTCAGCTGAGCTGCTTTTGATTAGACTGGAATCTCAGGGACCCATTGCACCCATATTTTATCAGTTTATCTCCTTTTAACAGAATCACAAAGTCTGTTTCTGTTTCAAAGCACTCCAATCGAAGTAATAAGAAAAGCTCAGGAATTAATTCTGACATGCCTAGAGTTTATTCAGAAACCATAGTCAATTCAGCTTACTGCAAATCCATTTGTACTTCATACATTCCCAAGTTTCCCATGCCTGTTCTCTAGATGTAGGCATGCTGTTGTGAGGGCTTCTTCATCATCACAGCATAGTTTTATCTGACAATTAAAGCAGTTCAACCAGGAACTGAAAAACCACGAGCTCCAGCAACTCCTTCCTTCACAATCCCTCGCTGTCATTGAGGTCCCTTACCTGAATGACCATTATTGGTCAGTGTGAACTGACCAGTGGAAGGCACATCATAGCCTATGAATTCTAAGGGCAAGAGATTAGAATCATACTGGAGAATATCTTTGTGGAAATCTATTGGCGATTGAAATACTCCTCCACATGATGGGTATTTCTTTGGCCAGGCCTTCTCTCCATCAGGACCTGTGCAAATTAACAAAGAGATGCATTTGTCAAGCCTCAACTATGCAATTAATATAAAACCCCCCCTTGTTTCAGCCTTCACCCAAAATTTGGAAAAGGAGCCTTTTCTGAATTTTAAGACTTTTTTTTTTTATATATAAACTTAATTTCATCTTTCCAGTGTGCCATTAGATAGAAAAGGGCCAAATGCCAACAAATATCTCACACAGAGACACTTTCATGCCCCTTAGTTTGTTGACAGTCTCAGCTGCTGTTGAAGTTACACCCTTTGAGGAACTGCAGGCTGTTTAGTTCACCACCTTAGGCCTGCAGGCAGCAGCAGCACCACAGCCAGTTGGGATCTGTGGCAGTATTTGGATTATTTACTCACAGGAGTTACTTTTCCCTATGGAACTAACAGGTACATATATATACACACAGTAGTGCAGCTATTCCAGCCTTCTGAAAAGAAATGCTGAAAGAAGTGAGTTCGTGTTGATAGAGGGAAGTTTCCACACTTTTCAGTGCACAGAAAGCCAGACCCTTATAAACTTTTCCTCACCATACAAACTGTCTGGCTCTATTAGCAATATTGTAATGAAAAGAAAGATAACTTGCAAATTGGAAGGTGTTATGTTAATTTGATCTGCAATAACTTGCTCAAACTCTGGTGAAACTTTTCTTCATCAGTCTTTTGCCCTAGGGAGGATCTAAAAAGAATAGATAATATCAAGAGATTTTTAATTGTGTCTTTGATATACATATTAATACTTAGCAGCTGATTGCAAGGTGTAAACTGAGACCATTTGGATTTAAATACCAAAAGAGGTATTTGCAACTTGTGTTTCTCCTTAAGTCTGAAGATTCATCATGATTCTTTCTAAGGCAGGAAGGTCTTTCAGATTCACCCAGCATGATCTGTATAACACAGGCCATTGAATGTTCCTGGATTAATTTCTACTTCAGTGAGGCCATTATCTTTCAGAAGTGAAAAAACATGTACTCTTCCTTTAAACATTTCTGATAAAAGATACTTCACTAGTGCCCAATCGATAATTACTCTCCTTGGCAGCTTGCTTTTCACTGTGAGTTTCTCTAGCTTTGACTTTGTTTAGATAGTGATTGCTTTTAATCCTTTGCTTGGAAATTGAACATCCTCCTATTAGCATACTTTTGTTCCTCATTGAAATCCTTGTAACATAGAGGACATAGTTTCTCAAATAGTTTCTCAAATCTCTTAAACTAAATAGATGGAGTTTCTTGAGTCTTTGGTGAGAAGGCTTCTTTTCCAAGTATGATATTCCTTGTGGCTTCCTTGAAGTCTCTCCAGTACATTCACATCGTCCATGAATCATGAATGCCAGAATCTAATAATAGATTTGGTCATTAGTGGCAAAGCAATTTCAGATCATTTCTGAAGGAAAATTAAAGGAGAATATTATTAGAGGCTCACTTTTTTATGTGAAAGACATTTTCCAAGGACATAGCTAGTGGAGGTGAATCTGGCTTAAACACGTGACAGAATTGGCAGGTTCAGTTCTGGTGCTCAAAGACAGACTTCCTTCTTTGTTAATAGTCTTTAAGATTATTCAAGACATAGGTTAGCACATGACATTGTGTGTGGTGTGGATACTCAGACTCGGTGCTTTTCAGTATAAATAGGTCTTGATGTTGCTGTAACATCTTTGACTCCGGTTTGCTACCAATCACATTCATTTCTCTCTTCTTAGATCTTAATGGTACTATCCTAAAGTTGTTGAAATTCTTTTTAAAAGCTAGCAAATGTTATGCTGACATTATAGAAGACTGTATACTATCCTCTACATATTTTATGGCAAATAACAGAACTATCCAGAAAAATATAAATTCCACACTATGGGCTATACATACTCAAGAATATTTCCCAGGAAAATATATATCAGGATATACCAGGAAATAATGGTTTCTTGCAGTTGAATCTTGATGTGCAAGAGAGTGACACTGCAATGTAATACTTTCCAGGGAGCTAAGACTAGCGGTGTCAGAAAAACTGTTGAGATGCCTTTTTTTAAAAAAGCCTTCAGTAATGTTAAAAGGTTGGGGGTTTCTATGCACTAATAAGTGAGTTTGCAAGAAGACTTTAATATATTATGTATCATAGGTATGGATACTTGATAATTAAATAGGTAATTTTTAATTGATGCATAAAATAGAAGTCTAGTCCCAGCCACTGGAAACCATGTCATGAGGTACCACTTGGTTTTTCAGTACTATGTTCGGGATAACTGAGTGCCCTTAAGAGCTGGCAAGAGAGTATGGGAACTTCCATACCAACACCAGCAGTTCAGTAGGGAAACATTTGTCTTTTCTATAAAATACCACAGTTATTGCAGTTGTTATATACCTTGATCTTTGCTAGCAGTAATCCTTTTCTTGACATAAATCCACAAATCTACTCACAGGGCTCTAAACTACAGCAGCTTTTGCTTATTTCTCACTCCAGCTCAATTAAAAAGAAGCAACCAGCCAAAACAAAAACTCTTCTTTGGTACAAAACCAGTTTTTCTAGGAATTCTGCCTTTTATCATGTAGTCTTCCTAGTTGTTCCTCAAAACTCCTCTCTCTAAAGAGCTGAGCTCACTGCAGCTTGGGTTTGCATGTGTGAAATTGAGATTTCCATGGTAGATAAACCCCAGAGCTGGAAGGTATTTCTCAGGTAGCTCTGCTGAAAATGAATGATTGATTGTGAACCAGATTTTCCTTTTTTTCTGTGCCAGCACATTCAGATAAATTCAGTGGAAATCACACTGTGTTTACAAAGGCTCTGTCTCATCACTGCTGAATAAAGAATAGCATGTGAATACATTAAGATTGGCCTGCACTACAAGTTCAAAAAGGTATTAACTTAAGTATTGCAAAAATATCATAGTAGTTAATTTCCAACTTTTGTGACAACTTTTGTGACAAAGGCAAAGACCCGGGCATCCTGGATAATGTTTGCTGCTATGAAGATCCAGGGAGGGCTCTGTCAACAGAGTATATAATTATGCCATGGGCCTATCCTACTTGTCTAGTACTTACTATTCTGCTGTTGAAGTGAGCAAATTAAGGTCAGGAGCTGTTGGTGTGGGTGGAAGTAGGACCTCTACTGCTACCACTGCTTCCAGGGCAGCCATGAACACTCCCTGCTGCAGGGAGTGCAAACCCAGGTTACTCAAAGCCAGTTTGTGGGCTGCCTTCTTTTCCATGAGTTTCCAGGACCTTGTTCCCCTCCCACACTGTAAATAACCCTGAGCCTGGCTATGCCCTCACTGCTATTTTATAAAAGATCTCTGTAAATAAAGTAGTAATAATGACTTTGATAGTCTTGCTGACCAGCTGTACGGTGAGCTGAGCAAAATACCCTCAGCACCATGGCTGCATGTGTCCATTGTATCATCTTTGACAGCTTTTAGCTTTCCATGCCTAAGCCTTCAGCCAGCCCCACAGCCCTAGCACTACTGGGTGATACAGGACAGGTATTCCTTTAAGAACAACAGTGGTGCCTGCTCCAAGGATGTGTATGTTGGCTGACTTGAGATGAAAACAGGCCTATGAGACACCAGTGTTATTAACAGACTTTTTGCTCTGATGACCAACTAATATTCAGGTTGCCTGAGCTTCTCATGGGCTATTGAAGTCCTCTTGAACTGAAGTAAACCAATGCAGTGAAATGCAGTGGGTCAGTAATACTTGCAGAGAAGTGTTAGTAGAAGTCAACAAGACCCTCAGGGAATGTCAGTGGTGTTTTTGCAGCCAGGCAGAGCACTCTGCCCTGTTCTCAACCAGCTGGGAACTGTATAGCTGCTGTTAGTCCAGGGCTGAGTTAGGAGGGAAGGCTGAGAGTCCAGGCTCCCTGCCACCATAGCATGACTGCATGGTTTCCATTTCGCTAAGAGCACGGGCAGAGCTGTCATACCATTCTGTGCACACATATCCACTATGTGTGTATCTTCTACATATGTGTCCAGAGGGAAGCTTGTGAGAGAGAGGAATTGCCAAAGGCTATAGCTGTCACTGCTGTCAAGTACTGTATGAGAAATTCTGGGCATGTGCTAGTGTGTTCACTAAAGCTGGCAGTTCCTAAGGGGAAGTGGAGGGATCTTAGCACAGATTCTGAGCACCTCACTGAATGGGACCATCTGGCAACAGTAAAACTAAAGAGTCTGCATGTTCAGTTAGCCTGATGTCTGTTAACAACAGATCTCCTGTCTACATTGTAGCATGAAGTTATGTCCTCACATGCTAACGCATGTTAATAATTCTGTTGGCCCTCATACTTTAAACCTGTCTGTAAAGCTAGTTTTCTCCATTGTAGCTTTAAACTTGTCTGTAAAGCTAGTTTTCTCCATTGTAGCTTCTTGTCCACTCTCTTTTGAGTAGCACCAAAGGCTTAAGAACAAGCATTTTTTGCTCAGATTCTCACTACTGCCTACTTCTCTGTGGTCATGTAGCATATGAAACACCACTCTGAGTGAGGAAATTTTGTCTAGAGGATTTGATAAATTAAAATTTCTAGATAATTCTTCTTCCTGAGCAGCCATCAGATCCTTCTGGGTTAGTAGATGACTTAAAGGACTAGTGTACAAAATAACACTGCTTTCCTAAATGTGCTGGGCTTTTCAGAGAGCTGAGTCTCCTGTAACACTGTACAGGCACTTGCTGAACTCTGATTCTACTTAAAAATGACCTATATGTGTAGGGAGAGGCATGTTCTTTGCAGAACTAGGCTGAAATGCGCTGCTGCTCTGTGACTAGTGAGGAAACAGAGGGCTTTGGGTAATCTCTGCAGCTCTAGGGACAGTCTTAGTCTGCTGAAATACCTGTCATTCTGCAAGTCATTTTATAACCCAGTCACAGACAATCACCGAGATTTGAAAGCTGATGGATGAGTGACAGATTTCAAGATGCTGGACAGGATCCAAACCTGGGTAAAGATACTGAGCCCAGTAGATTCTCACCAGCATACATTTGACATGTTGCCCTTAAAACACAAGAAAAAGCCACAATTTACTATGTACAATGTAGTTAGTACTTACCAATATAGGACCATTTTGACCCTGTTTAAAGACAAAGGAAATATTAATGTGCATATCTGAAATTGATCTCACTCTGTAAAGCACTCTGTAAAGACACTTAGTGAATTTTGCAATAGTTTTATCTGTCTTTCTAGCTCCAAAAGTTGAGCAAAACATAGACACTTTCAAAGATTATGAAGCTTTCTCACCCAGATTATAACTATAATTATCCCTGTGCTCCTGCCCATGGGGGTGACTTTCTTGTGGTCACTTAAATCCTGGAGCAAAACTTCTGTCAATCTTTTTTGTTTGGTTGGTTTTTTGTGGAGTAGCCACAGGCTCTGTATATAGGTACATCCCTGATTTTTTTCTGGTTAGGAAACTAAGGAATATAAAGGAGCTGTAGCTATAATAAACCCCCTCACATCAGTGGATTGGCAGTTGCTACACTAAGAAATGATGGACAGTCATTTCTGCACAGTGGCTCTGGGATTTGCCAAGAGAAACAGGTAGGAATAGATGGACTTTGAAAAAAGGCAGTATGATACACGATTCATCAACCATATAACTCAGAGGATCCTGTGGGGTTGAGTGAGTGTTAAAAGGATCAATATTCATCCACTGCTTAAGGAACTGAACTTGGGACAGTGTCTCTGCAAGGAAACTGACTTATTAAATGCTCTATTTTTATTTTTTTCTCCTGAAACCTACTTACAGTCATTCAGCTTGCTGTGTAATTACAGATGCTTGTCCTGACAGTTTGGGTTATCAGACTAATGCAGGTCTTTCCTCTTGGCAATTTTAATTTGATTTCTTCATAGAAAGCAGTCCTGAATTACAAGTCTTGCAGACAGAGTGCCTCTGTGCTCGTGCATGCACGTAGGCAGATATTCTTACAGGCACATGCCTGCTCAGTACACAGTTCTTAGATGCATTTCTGGTACTCTGAAGCGTAGTCACAGATACAGCTGTTCTCCAAAGAACGTCATGTGAAATGTTTGGGATTATTTTTAGGAATGTGCAAAACAGCTGCACTTATATATATATATATATATATATGCAAAGAGCACAAAGTTCTTTGCTTCCAGTTCATTAGGACCAGTGTGCCTTGTTCTTTTACCCTGGAATTTTCAAAATCAGGTCTGTGTAATCATCCTGGATGAAGCCCCCAGGTTCCTCACATAGAAGAATTCATGTATTGTGCTAAATTTCAATATGAGAAACCTCATTCTTGTTCTCCCCTCCCTTTCTTGCTGCATAGGATTATCCCTTACTGAGTTAGGTTTTTTTTTGGGAGTCCTCTGGTCAGTACATTCTGTAGATAAAACTTGGATGAAGATAGCAGCTGACTTCTCAACAGGTTTTAGAAATCATGACATCCTCATCTGAGCAGGGTTTGAAGAAATATTGGCTTAACTACAATACCTACTCTCTGCTCATGCTCTTACTGCCCATTAAAATATGTATAAAGTGTCAAAACTATGATTTTTATAATCTAGTACAACCTTAAGCAGTCAGTTTCAAAGATTCTCAATATTTTGGGCATTTATACCAATAGAAACAAAAATAAATGAAAGCTTAAAGTCTTTTGCCAAGTGAAATTTTTCTTAGCCTGTGAGCATTTTGATGATCTGCAATTCACTAGCACTTCACAGATAAGCACAATAATAGCAACTAGTGTAGCTCGGGCTGAGGCAAATTTCAAACTTAATTCATCTAACTTATATCAGGTGATGAATAAATGACCAGATGGCAGAGTCTTCTTGATTTTATCTGAATGAACATGTAGAGCTGCAAAAGGGATTGGTTTGGACTGTAAGCAAGGTTGCTATTACCCTTATTCTGCTTGATAATGAAATGAGATTGACTATTACAGACTCCCCAGACTGGAGGAGAGTCCATAGAGTGTCTGAGTCACATCTAGAAGGGAACTATCAACAGCTCCGTACCTGCGAGCACTATCCTGCCTCTTTGTGTTAGGGTGAGTGCTGATGAGTGACACAGCTACATGCCATGCATGGCAGAGGAGGTTCCTAGAGCCAGTGTATCTGTGTTTAACTAATCAACATCCAAGGAATAAATATGTTTCCAATGTCACTTGAGAGCGGGGAAAATGGGAATGGTTTGAGTTGCAATAATCTCTGTTAGTTGTGTCTCTCACTTGGGAAGATGTCAGAGACAGGCAGATGCTGTTGCCATTTCTTGGTATTGTGTGTCTGTCTATTTCTAAGATAGGGATTCTCCAGTGTTCCCTTTAGGACACATCATATCTTTTTGACACATCCTTTCACTTCCAAACCTTCTCTGTTGTCAAAGAAAGCACCTGGAAAGTGCCAAGCTTTATTCTGTTATTCTGGTAAACACTCAGCTCTAGGCACCTCTGCCCTTCAGGTAGGAGATTCTGCTAAAGAATATAGACTTTTTTTCAGAGGATGTATGCCCAAAATAAGAAGGTTGTCTTATAAGTTTGAATTGCACCCCTTATGTAGCTCATGTGAAAAATCCAGTAAAATGCTTGTCTCAGCAGAGCTCTGTATGAAGCTGATGGCTCTGGATTACTCTGGAGTCTTCAGGATTTTTGTTCCATGAATACATGTGCTGAGTAAATCCTGTCACACAACCCGTTGCAATGTTTCTCCCTCGTATCCTAGGTGGATTATAATTAGATTGAATGGATGAAAATTGGTTATAATCAGCTTGCATAGATGAACATGAACTCCTAAAAAGAGAGTGAAGAGCACTGATCTCCTGAAACTGGTCCTGCTTAAATATAAGAGAATGAGGTCTAGTATATGGGGTGCTTCACAGACATTGCATTCTTTTCCTCTGGTTTAAAAATAAACAAGACAGAGGGAAAGGTGTCATGCTTCCACTAACTCTGAGAAGAGACAGCTTCTGCTTTATTCCATAAGAAACAAAAAGACCACAAAGCAAGGCATACTGAGCATGCAAGAAGTCTGTAATGCAAACTAAATCAGAGGACAAATTTCTTTTTCCTGTATATATCAGAATACCTCTTCTGAGAAACTGAATAAGGATACTTACTCCAAACAACTGCAGGCTACAACAGTGTACAACTTTGACCATGCTATTGAAATCACAATAATTAAAATATGCCAGTTTTCTGCATACATTAGCTGCCCTGAACTTACAATAAAATACAAAGCTAAAAGACGTTACCTTTCAACGGTGCTTGCATTGAGAGTTGTATCTTTAGGAAGAAAACAAGCACAGTAATGGCTGTGACTGTACTGAAGTTCTTGGCTGACATCTCAAGGAAAGACTTAAAATATTCCAACCGCTCACAGCTTTCTCTGCCCTCAGAAGAAGCTCCCTTGTAAGTATGTGGCAAATAGCAGAATGCGCGCATACAGAGCTTCTGCTAATGAGTTATTGCCCTTCTCTCCCCCCATCTCTCTCTTTCCTTTTAGGACTGCTTTTTATAAAGCTCTTGAAACTCAGCTCAAAACAAAGGGTGTCATCAGACCTGCCTCTGGGTCACGGCACCCTCAGAAAACTACCACATACTTCATTACCTCAGTTTGAACGAGCTCCTCTCAGGACAGAAGGCAGCACTTAGAGAGGGGATTTAAATGTGGAACCTCAGAAATTATTTAGCAGAGAAACAAACACTTTAAAAAGCTGTCCTTTTATGGGCCATACCAAAGTAGAGTTTTTCTAGCCTGTTTTCACAGTGTCTCCCCGCAACTCCCATTTTTAGATCAGTGTGATTTAGCATAATGGGCCACTGTGAGGACTGGAGGAAGGGGAAGAGAAGTGGGGCTGTGTGTGGGACTGTTAATAACTCAGAGGGACCATGGGCACTTCCCAGGAAAACCATCCAACTTGCCAAGAAGGGATTTTTTTAAATCTGACAGCTCTTGGAACTGGGAGAAGACATGAAGCAGGGAGGAGTGAGAATTAATGAAGAAACAGCCCCAGAATGTGGTGTTATGTTCAGGACATGTATGGAGAGGAGTATGGAGGGCACAGGTGATGCTGGCCTATTGCTGCTGTTCATCTGCAGCCCTATCCTCCCAGGCTGGGCAGAGGCAGGCTACAGGGAGAAACAGCAACGAATGAATGTCTTGTAGCCTTTTAGAACGCAGCTTCAGCAGAGTACATCTCTTCTCTCACACTTCTCCTTATGTCCTGTTTGAGTGAGACAAGAACTAATTCTGTTCAGTGATTTTACTTTTCAGCTCAGTTCTTCTAACTAACTGCACTGTCTGAAGGCAGCAGCCTGTTCTCACAGACAGGGTCTGCTTCTAGCAGTGAGAACACCCCATGGTTAGAGTTACTACCAAGGGTTGGTGTGCAGACCAAGGCCACTGCTGGATCT
>WUAM01000311.1:2309568-2319683 GCA_024336885.1 Actenoides hombroni
CAAGTTTCAGTAACAGCCACTGTGTCCTGGCTTTCCAGCAGCACCGTGGCCCTTCATTCATCCTGTTCATTGCCCAAACTGCGTGCGTTTGCTCAAGGCCCTTCAGCTGGGCTGGCTGGATCACCCTCTGGTGCCACTCCCCTTTGGCTCCCATGGGGTGTCCAGTGCATCCTCACTGCCTTTCCTCAGGGTAAAAAGTTGAGAGCCCTTACTAGGATTCCATTCCTCAGTCCCTGGTGTTCTGCCCCACTGTTCATCACAAGCAATTGAAAATGTAAGATTACTGCCCCCCTCCCCCTTCAAATCTAGTTGAAATCAAGGAGATGAGCTCTTCTCATAAGAGAGTACATTTGGATTTTTCACTTGCAAATTTTGTGATGGTCACTTCCTCTTCCTGGCGCTTTTAGCTTCAAAGATGAAGCTGAAATAGAATGGAAAAGAAGGCTTTGATGCAAGCAGTGTCAAAAATCAGGGGTGATACTGATACTGCATGAGTAATTTCGCTGGAAAACATTTTAGCTAACAGGTGAATAAATGGCCGTAACAAACAGGCTTCATGGAGTACTGTGCATACTGTAAATAGAAAGCAAACGAGAAGGTCTGTTGGATCCAAAGTAAGAAATTAACTTAATGTCTGCAGTAGCTAAAATCAATCTGGGTCATAGTGCCATCTAGTGGGGTCTCACCCCTCTGCCCCCCAGGCTGGTGAGGGTGGTGGATGTTGGCAATGAAGCCCAGTGAGAGTGGGTGGGTGCAAGTTCCTGTTGCAGCCTGCTGTGACATAAATGGTACAAACCCATGCTGTTTTACTGGTAAGCTGGTGAGTGTAAGCAAAAGTTCTAGCCCCAGGTCTGCCTGAGGAACTTTGGAGCCCAACGGCACAGCATTGACAGACAGATGTAGTCTGTTGTCTCAGAAACCTTAATAATGCTTGAGGAGTCTTGGGTGTCAGACAGTTTGCATCAGTGACGCAACACAAGTCTTTGAACTGAGTCTTGTTCAGAGCTTCAGTATGTGTTGTCTTCTCTTTGACACTGGCTCCCCTAGGAAGGTGACTCTGTTGTTAAGCTAGCTGTTTCCAGGTTGTGGGGTTTTATGAGTGGGATTTTTATCTTAGGTGAGTTCCTTGTTTCTTCGATGTGATCTTCATTCAGCCCTTTCAATCTCACAATTTCTAAGTTACTATGCAATGCAGGAAATGGTCAATGTCTTTGTTTATATCACATCTACCCTACTAAAAGATTACCTACTTTCAGTTAGTTGTTTGCCAGGCAGATGAAACTGAAAATAGTTAACCCTCCTAGGACTGACCTTCTGCCTTTCACAGCCACATCTTAGTGCTAAGAATGCATTCTTGCAGTGTTGTGCCTAGGCGAGGTGAAAACCATGGGACAATCCTGGACCAGTTGGTTCCAGTTGTAGGGCTGGTTACAAGTGTTTCCTACAGGTGATCCAAGACTGGCAGAAGCAATCTGTGGTAGCCAGATTCTTATTTATGAAAACACAGCTGCTAAACAACTTTTCACTCCTTAATAAGCAGCTTAGATGTACAGAGGATTACCAGAGTGTAGGAAGTAGGGAGAGCAGCAGAAGTTGTCATGTATGGCTGTCCTGGTTCTGCCTTCCTTCCTACTGCAAAGGCCTGAACCTCACTTATGTTTAGCCATAGGAATATATCTAAGAGAGCTGGAGGGGCTTGTGGTCCATTAAATTCAGGAGAGACTAACACAAAGCCCTGAATCAATGTATCTTGACTTCAGGAGCTGAATTCTGGTCTTGGTTGGTGAGGAGCTGAAGACACAGGAGCAGCCTTGGGATAGCTCTCTTGGAAATCCATAGCTTACTCTGATTAGATTCTAAGTTTGAATTCTGCCTTCTAAGCTTAAGTACCATAGTTTCTAACTGTAGCACTTTTGAGGCTTGAATCTTATGGTTTAGTGTTGCACAGCCATGGATATGTCTGGATATGTTCAGTTTGACTCTTACCTAAAAATGAAACCCAGAAGCACTCCAGGGGGGACAAAAATGAATTTAGTGGAAGCCCCAGAAATGAATTTTGAGCTTTGCATCTGTTTTCTAGTGACAAGCCTGCAGAAACTGCAGATGTTTTGCTCTGTTGTAAAACTTAGGTCTTGCTGGCATCAGATGACTCTTTAAAGGGCATTTGGAAAGAGGAAACCAGAAATAGCTGTAGTTTCACCCCTGGAAATTAATATTTAGTCTTCATGGCTCTAGACCTAGGGCTTGCACCTTAGGAATCACTGGATAAGGACAAAGAGATGCCAGGAAACCTGTGTATGAGAGGAAGCCCTTAAATACCCAACTTGTTAATAATGTTTTGGGTGTTTCAGGATAAGAATATATAATAAATATGTAATAAAATAACTAGGAGGAGATAAATATATCCATTTAATTTTTTTGAAGGGATACATCTGTATATAAAATCATTATTAGGTAGCTAGCTATTACAGATGAATGTATATTAACTCCTTACTGGCAGAGATCAGGCTTTGAAGTGAACTCTGCATTATCAGATAAACTGGGGACAGTAGATAACATTCTCTTTCTTGGCAAAGGTACTGAACGGATAACCTGAGGCACAATGTACAATGTTAGATTTTTCTCTGTTGTGTTTTCATTTTGTTCTTGCCTCACGTTCATTACATCAGCAACTTTGGAAGGTAAAAACTACTTTTTAAAAAATCCTTCATATTGAGGTTGTTGTACAAAACCAAGATGCTGATCACTGGTCATTACAAGCGAGAAGTTAGAGCAAGAATTGACAAATACAATGCCTTGCCCTCTAAATTATACTCCACCTCTCTGACATTCCTGGGATGTTAGTGATTTTCCATCTGCCCTCACAAAAATATTATGCCCTTATGGAAGAAATTTCTGCTATGGCAGAATAGCCCAGTGAAGTAAAATTCAAGGGTTCTTCCATGTTCTGAAGTATATGCTAAATGGGCTGGGAAGTGGAAGTATTCAGATTTAGACTCTGTCTTCCCTGAAATCAGCTTTAAACAGATTTACAGAAGCATGGCAGATCACATCAGGCACAGAATTAAAATGTCCTCTGAGTTCGTGTATTAGTTTGTTCAGAGTATGTTTTCAGAAGCATTCATTTCTCTTGAATTGCTGGGTTGAATTTAACCTATTACAGTAAAAGATGACTGCAAAGCAGCTTGGCATCTGGTCCCAGCTGTTGGGAATACTGAACTTGTGTTTAAACAGTAGACTAAAGAGTGGTGCTTAGAATAGGTTAAGCAGTGCACAGAAGAGAAGCAGACTGAATGCTGTATTTACAGTGGCTGTAACTATAACCAGTTAGAAGTATTTCTGATGCATGTGAGTCAGTAGTCCAAAAATATTGCCAGTTAATTTCAAGGCAATACATTTGGTTTCTGAGAAAAAGACTTGTCAAGTACCTGCTTAGTTGCATGTGAGGAATATATGCAATGAATATAATGAGTATATACAAAGCTAATCATTAACCTTTTTGGTGCTAATAGATAATATGACCTAAGACAAGTTCTCTGTCACACGGATGAAGTAGATAGACTGATTTATAATGAACTGCAGGGACTGGTCATGGGTGTTGCATGCTCTGCAAGGACTTGGCTCATTCTATATAACTTTTAGCCCATGAGGATCACCTCTTATGCGAGGGGGTTACCAGAGCCCATTCAGGCAAGTGACTGATGCTGGTGTGTCATTCCCTAGGACTAATGTGGGGGCTGTGGAAAGTTTCCCAAAAGTTGTGGAAAACTACTGTCTGTCTATCTTCAGTAAACAATATTTGGGATGGGGTTTTGCTTGAAAATAGGAAATAAATATAATAGCCTGTATAGCCTTTTGTAGTCAAAGTATACCTTTCTGAATACACTGTTGGTTCCTAAGCCCATTCAACCTTCTAGGAACTGTGAACTGCAGGGCTAGAGGGAGTTGGCAGGAGGAAAATGAGCTCTGCAGACAGTCCATTAAGCCTGAGTCATTACTATTGAAATCTGTGGTTTAATGCTGTGCTACATCCATGCAACAGTGCAATGTTTGCCTTTTTAGTGTTTGGCAAAGAAAACACAATGATGTAAGATTTGCTGAGGCTTAGATGTAGATGAGGAACACTGAGGACAGAACTGGTCATTTGAAACCAAATGCAGTCCCTACCTAATAGGTCCAGTGAGGATCCTGGGCTTTAAAGACACATCCAGGGAATCCCTGCTTCTCTGCCAGTAATTCAGCAAGAAGCTGTTTTAATGAGCTTAAGCCAGTTATTACAATGCTGACTGTTGCTAACTCTAGGGCTGGGGTGCCACGGGCCCACTTCCTCCTCCCTATTTCCTGCATCAATGCACTCTCCAGGCTGCCCTTTCCCCCTCGCCAGCAAACCTCCAGATTCTTTGCAGAATTTCCAGAAAATAATATGAATTTTTTTGGAGGAATGCTGTGCATGCCCATTTAGTTTCGTTTTTGGCTGAAAATGCAGAGATGTTCTTTTTACTATATGCAACTCGTCTTTACCTCATGTCTGGGGACAGAAGAGAGGGAAACTCACTCAACAGTACCTCTCCGCTTTCCAGCCTGATGTGTGGAGCTGCATGGATTTGCAGAACCCTCTGTAAAGCAGAGGCATCTTGTTTTGATCTTTCCTCAGAGCACTGTCTCTTCTGAGATGATGTATTGTGGTACTGACTACGCAGTAATGATGAGGCATAAAGTTGTGTTCTGAAGCACATTAAGCTGGGGTTTGTAAGGCAAATAGAGGAGAAGCATTAAATATTAGCTCTCTTGCATTTATCTGAATAATGGCATTACTCTAGAGAAAGATCCCTCACTTTTTTTTTTCATTACAATCTTTGATTTATAAGTCTGTCCCAGGTTCCAGTTTACTAGGGACTCGGATGTTTCCCTGTCATTACTGTGGAGCTGAGGACCTAAGTCATTGAAAGGGGGAATGGAGGAGAAGAGATGGCTATATGAATGATGTGCAGTAAGAATTGGTATTTAAAATAGGCTCCAACAAATTTCCTTGCCACCTGCCAGGATGGTGACCCCTGCCACCACACGAAAAGCACAAATGGTATCCTGTGTTATGGAAGGTTACTAGTAAAGCTGTATGAAATAATAAAAGAATCTCAAAGGCAAAACCTTTTCTATGGTCACTGCTGTGACTCACAGGGTTTCTCTCTACTCATTTAAAAACATGTTGATGATTTGTTTGTGTGGAGAGGATGAGAAAGGATCCCTGCGTGGTAGTGACAGACCAGAACAAATTTCCAGCAGAATTTTCCAGCAAACCTAAAATGTGAACTCACGGTGGTCTCAGGTGGGCTTTATATAACAACTAAATAGTAGGTATACACTCGTGAGTCACTATATTCATCCTGTTTGCACATGGTGGAAAGCCCAAAAGTGTGGTTAAAAAAAGGCTCAAGCAAACAAGTCAAAAAGCAGAGTACAGCAAAGCAAGGCATTCTGCTAAAGATGGAATACAGCTTTCTCCTCGTTGCTTTACACTCCTGGATCCTGCCAGAAATACTTCTTAGAATAACAGGATCATTTTAGTTGCTGGTCTCTGCTCTGTCTGCTTCATTCATCACGCATGGTCACAGTGTTGACTCAACAGCTTAAATGTGATATACTGAAGGAGTAACTAGGCACAACCTTGCTATAGGGAAGGCAGAGGCATTCAGATACTCACACTGTCATTTCTGCCTTTGTCTAGCTTCTAAGCTGGCAGGGTAGAAGGGAGTGGTCTGGACAGGGTACTAAGAGTACTAAGAGGGCACTGGATTTCAATTTCTGACTGTGTGACTGACTTCCTTTTGCTTAATTTCTGTTTCTACACCTTTGTAAATAGCTGTAGATGCTTTATGCTTTCCACATTGCAGCCAGCCAGACCAATAAAGCAGTACAGGCAGGGGAAGGTTGGAAAAATGGCCACACTTCTCTGTTTCCATCTTCCAACGGTGCAGTTGTGCTCTTTGCTCTGAGCGTAAGAGATTCACTGCAGTTGATGCTGCTGCACAGAGGCTGAATGCAAAGGCCTCTTGTCACAAGCTTCATCAACACAGAATGGCTGGCTAGAGGTAGACAGTCCTTTCCTTTCCCTTGGAATCTCTAAATGGCTGAGGGCTGTTATGTGCTCGATAACTTCTATGTAGCATTCTCCTTCTATTACAAAACAAAACCAACTACCTAAGCCAAGTCTGTTTGTGACTGGGGGGAAAAAAAAAAAAAAAAGGAAAAAAAAAGGGAAAAAAAAAAAAAAAGAAAAAAACCAAACCAAAACAAACCCAAACCTTTACTTTACAGCTTTTTCCAAAATATCTCTAAGCTGTCTGGAGTGACTTACTGCCGTCTGCTACCCATCAGGAGATCAAAAGGTTTATTTTAAAATAAAACTAGAGAGTCGAATATTAACTCCATCTCAGCTCTAGATGTATTTATGGGTTAGTGTTCTGGGCTGAAAATGTTTTGAATCAACAGAAGAACCTATGCTTAAGCAACTACAGGACGATTAAAATAGCCATCTTGTCATGTTGGGCTTGCAGACTAAGCTCTGCTCATGCAGAAACTCAAGGCAAGCTGTTATCCAAGCAGTGTTTTATTAGCTTCAGAAACATAAAATGCTTGCTTGGTTTGTCTTGCTGGTAAACATTTCGCCAGTTCTATGTTGGTTTTAAAAGCTGATGTGAAAGATGTCAGTGTTCTAGTTTTCCAGAAACGTAAATCTTTTAACAGTGACTACAAAAGTCAGGGAGTTAGAGGTGGGAGAAGAGGGAGAGGGAAATGGGTGCCAGTTCTTTTCATGAAGGCATAGAAATGACTGTGTTTTAAAGGAAATGTATTTTGCTTATATTTTAGTAATATGTTCCAAAAAACCTTAAAAATTATTGTCATCCAGGAATGCAGGGAGTCCACATCTTCTGGCCCATACTCCTTTTGGGAAGACAGTGCACCAGTTATGGTGCTGGGTTGAAACCTCCCCACAAAAGGGCTCTTTGATCCTTGGAATGGTAAAAAGTGATGTCTATGTGGATGAGAAGCTGTAATGAGAAGTCAGGTTTGATAATCTCTGTTTTCTTAGAGCAAGACTGTAATGAGAAGCTTTACCTTCATGAAGAAGCACTGATAGCAGTGGTGTGAAGCTTAAGCCCAGAATCTGGGATAAAAATCCATGATTACCTGCCATGCTTATGAGTACCTAAATGCTCTGGTTATTTAGGTCAGCCTTTTGATCTACAACAGCTGCTACCTTTACCTAGCAAAAGAAGATTATTCTATGTTCGGCAGACATGTCATAGTTAACCTGTACTTTAAAGTTTTGGCCATATGTACCTGAAAGGTGTTGAGGCTAGCATTTTCCCTTGGGCTTGCATGAAGTAGCATTAAGAGAAAAGAGAACTGGGGGTCCTGAATGTAAAGCCTATTTTTTAAAAAACTACACAATTTTAATAATTTCTTGGACGTGGATACTCGGTCATGAATATTTAGGCTTCAGTAATTTTTAGGACACAATGGAACATTCAAAGTGATCTTTTACCGAAACAATTTTAATTTGATGAAGGGATAACTCTGATGGGATTCCTGCATGGTTTTTCCAGCTCTTTGCTACCTTACAAACCTGTGCCACCATACAGTAGGGATGGATGGTGATCATTCAACTGGTTTTAGCCTACTTTACATTGCTTGTATGTTTGAATCACAGGAAGTGATTCAAATGAACTATGGAATTACATTGATAGGGATGTGTGAATCAGTGAAGAAGTCAGAATGTAGTTATGCAGCTGCTGCTTAACTATCCTTGACTAGTGATTGGGCAAGGAGGGACCACAGAATGCAACAAATCTTACCAAGCTTACTCATTCACTGACTGGAACATCTTTTCTGGTCCCTGCAATTAAAGCAGGTAGACAATAAGTGATCCATGGAACAGCAATGTGCCCTTGTGGCCAGGAAGGCCAATGGTATCCTGGGGTGCATAAAGAAGAGTGTGGTCAGCAGGTGGAGGGAGTTTCTCCTTCCCCTCTATTCTGCCCTAGTGAGACCACATCTGGAGTATTGTGTCCAGTTCTGGTCTCCCCAGTTCAAGAAAGAGTCCAACAGAGAGCTACAAAGATGATGAAGGGACTGGAACATCTCTCTTAGGAGGAAAGTCGGAGAGCCCTGGTGTTGTTTAGCCTGGAGAAGAGAAGACTGAGAGGGGATCTTATTAATGTTTAGAGATATCTGAAGGGTGGGTGTCAAGTAGAAGGGGCCAGTCTCTTTTCAGTGGTGCCCTGTGATAGGACAAGAGGTAATGGCAACAAGGTGAAACAGGAAGTTCCATCTCAACATGAGGAAAAACTTCCTCACTGTGAGGGTGACGGAGCACTGGAACAGGTTGTCCAGAGAGGTCGTGGACTCTCCTTCTCTGGAGACCCGCCTGGATCTGTTCCTGGATCTGTGCGGCCTGCCTGAGGTGTTCCTGCGTTGGCAGGGCGGTTGGACTCGATGATCTCCAGAGGTCCCTTCCAACCCCTACCATTCTATTATTCTATGATTATCAGCTGACCACGGGTTTAAACTTTCTGTGAAAACATGGCAGCTAAAATCATTCTGACACTTTGAAATGTTCTCCTCCAAGTACCTTTAATTCTTGAAACATCAAAACATTGGGGTTGGGTAATTGAGACTAGAGTCAGCAAATAATCAGAGACTAGAAAGGTGTGGAAAGTTAAGTTGGGTGTTTCGGGGTTTTTAAGTTGATTACAGGCATTTTTTTTAAAGGGCAATTTTGCACTGTATGTGATGTTGCAGTATATGCAGGACACGTTTGAATTTATGGCATCTTTTAAACAAAATATCCTACAGCTGTTAGAGAATTTACATCTATCAACACACAGTGATTAACAGAGCTGTATGAGCAGGTGTTTCAAGGGGAGTTCCCTCTGGGCTGTTCTTGATCTGTCTACAGTTGGTGTTTTTCAGGGACCTGGTGGCAGAGCTCAGCGCTGAGCTGTGTGATTTGTACATGCAATTAATCCAGCCTAGGGATTGCTCTTGGGGTGTCTCTCCTGACCTCCCAGAGGGGCAGAGCTGCAGTGGCCTCTCCAAGCTGCTGCTGTTGCAGGGGTGGGAGAAGATGCAGTGGCTTTTATCTGCCTCACTGTTGTGAAGTGCACATATAGAAGCTCTGGTCCTTCTAGGAAGTACTGAATAAATAGTGTGTGTGTAGATCTAGGAACTATGGTTGATACTCAGAATGAGGGGCTGCCTTGAGAAGCAGCAGTGCATAAAAAGGCCTTGGAGTTGGACATCCTCAGAAAGAATTGCTTTAATGTTGGCTCTGGACATAATACCGTAATAGGTCCTCTATCTGCTCCACCAGAAGGAAAGATTTTCTCTATGGTAGTCATTACTGCCTTGAAGTAATATTGTAGTCTTAACTAATAAATCCATGTGAAGTTGCTCTGTAGTAGGACTCTTGTGCCCAAGTGTGAGAACATTAGGTATTAGCAGATGTTCCTAAGCTTGCTGTTAAGGGATTTAACTGGTTGTTCAGAAGTTGTTAGGCAAGGCTAATAGGCTGCATAAGGCGTAGCTGGGTAATTAAAATGAGGCTTTACAACTGCAACTACCTTGCAAATACTTACTCTTCAGGCAAGGACAAGTGGTTGAAGATATCTTATGTAAAATGAAATAATGAGGAATTATTAAAAAGGACATTACAAATCAAAGGGCAAGAAAAAAGTTGCCTGGCTTGATCTTTAAGACTGCAATGGAAAATAAAAAAAAAAGAAACTAATTGTTATTTGAACCTTGAATCCAGATGTCAATTTTAATTTATGTGGACCTGTACCTTCTCAAAACTCCTCTGGTAAGTCCAGTTGCTCTTCTTATGAAGCAGCTGCTAAACTCAGTGTTAGTGACATATACCTGCACCAAGTCTTTGAAACACTACAAACTGGAACTCATGAGTTTTGTTCTTTTCCTCAATTGTAGGAGTTTTTTTCCAAGAAATCAGATTGTTCTTTGTTTCTGTTTGGCTCTCATAACAAGAAGCGACCTAACAACCTGGTAATAGGTAATATGTCTCACTTGGGTTTTCATTTGAGGGAAAGGTCTAGTTT
>WUAM01000311.1:2323611-2335838 GCA_024336885.1 Actenoides hombroni
CTCAAGATGACCTGCTCCATAACCTTCCCTGGCACTGAGGTCAGACTGACAGGTCTGTAGTTCCCAGGATCATCCTTCCAGCCATTCTTGTAGATGGCTGTCACATTTGCTAGTTTCCAGTCAACTGGGACTTCCCCAACTAGCCAGGACTCTTGATAAATAACGGAGAGTGGCTTGGTGAGCACTTCTGCTAGCTCCTTTAGTATCCTTGGGTGGGTCCCATCCAGTCCCATAGACTTGTGCACATCTATATGGCACAATAAGTCGCTGATGGTTTCCTCCCAGATTATGGGGGCTGCATTCTGCTCCCCATCTCCATATTCTGATTCAGGGAGATGGACCTTCAGGTAGCAACTGGCATTGCTGACAAAAACAGAGGCAAAGTGGGCACTTGGCAACTTAGCCTTTTCCTTGTCCGTGGTCACAAGGTTCTCTCCTGCGTCCAGTAGAAGGTAGAGATTCTCCTTAGATCTTCTTTTACTGTTAACATATTTATAAAAACACTTTTTATTATCTATATTGATGCTGGCCAGATTAAATTCTAGCAGAGCTTTAGCCTTTCTAATTTTCTCTGTACATAACTTTGCAACAACCTTGTATTCTTCCTGAGTTGCTTGCCCCTTCTTCCATAGCCAGTAGACTTTCCTTTTCTTGCTGAGTTCTGCCCAAAGCTCTCTGCTTAGCCAGGCTGGTATTCTGCAGCTAGTTCCTGTGCCTTGAGGATTTCCACCTTGAGGAATGTCTAGCCTTCCTGGACTCCTTTGTCCTTGAGGGCTACCTCCCAAGGGACACCATTGACCAATCATGTCAAAGTCTGCCTTCTGGAAGTCCAAGGAGGTAGTTCTATTGACCTCCCTCCTCGCTTCCCTAGGAATTGAGAACTCCACCATCTCATGGTCGCTTTGCCCAAGATGGCCACCAACCTTCACATCTCCCACTAGTCCTTCTCTGTTCTTAAACAGCAGGTCTAGTAGAGAGCCCCCCCTAGTTGGCAGTTGTGTTAGGAAATTATCTTCCCCACACTTCAAGAATCTCCAGGACCACTTCCTGTCTGCTGTGTCACATTTCCAACGGACATCTGGTAAGTTAAAGTCCCCCACGAGAACAAGGGCTAGCAATTCTGAGACCTTACCCAGCCACCTGCAGAATCATAGAACACTCTGTCAAACTCTCCATCCTGACTGGGTGGTCTATAACAGAACCCTACCATGACATCTGCCGTGTTAGCCTTCCCCCTGATTCTTACTCATAAGCATTCAAACCTAGCATCACTGTCATCATCATGCTCAAGACAGTCAAGACCTTCCCTAACATACAGGGCCACACCACTGCCTCTCCTTCTGTGCCTGTGCTTTCTGAAGAGCCTACAGCCATCCAACACAGTGCTCCAGTTATGGGATTCATCCCACCATGTTTCCATAAGGGCAATTACATCATAGTTTTCCTGCTGGACGATAGCTTCAAACTCTTCCTGTTTATTACTCATGCTACGTGCATTGGCATAGATGTATTTTAGCTGGGGCACCTTTTTGCATGGGAAGGGTCTAGTCCCTGCTTGATCATTCTCAGGCACTACTGTGAGTCCTGGCTCACTGATAGCCCTTGTGTCTTCTCTGTCACATAGCCCACTGTCCTCTGTGACCCCTGAGATAGCAGTGGAGCTGGCACACTGTCCCACAAAGGTCCCATTCAGGGACCTTGCTCCATGTACTACAGTGTTTGTTAGGAAACAATGCAAGGACACACTGTCTGCAGAACCTGTAAAACCCGCGTTGGGATTGTTACTTGCTCATCAAATGTGACAGTTTTGAAGGATGAAGAATGTGTGAGAAATACGATGGGCTTGAATCATGGTGACATATGCAGCCATTTAATTCACAGTTTGTTATAGATGAACTAGTTCTGCTTCTAACGACAGAGACAGGAACACAAACTAGATGCACCCAGTGCAGTCAAAGCAGTTTTTGATGATGTAGAAAATTTTATCTTTCATCCCCTGAATTCCCCCCCCTTGTGTAAACAGGGTGAAAAACAAAGGGGGTAAAAGAACAGCTTTCTACTGAGGAGATTTGTCACCACCAAGACATCTTTGATACGAATATTTAAAGTATCTAATCTGAAAATCCATACAGAAGTGTCAGTTTCTAAAATAGTCTTCTCTGAAACAGTGCTGTCCCGTGTCAAATACATAGACACATGCTCTTTGTGTCTATATGAATGTCACACAGAAGGTAAAAGCAGTGGCAAAATTGCCTTTCTCACATTAGTTACGGTAAGAAAAATGCCTGGAACTCCTAATATGCAGGAGGAGTGGCAGTTCCTTAGACTAAAAAATCCTCGCTATTTCGGGTATCACGGCGATGGACTTTGCTACATCTGAAAAGGCACCGAGTGTTTTCACTAGCACATCTGTACTGATCCAACAAACTGATGAGCCATAAAAGCGTTATTCTGCATCGCCAGGAAAAGACATAATACAACACCTTTATTTTTATTACTACTTTAGTTAAAGGTTACACAGATGGACAAAGCCACAGTGTTTCCGCGAGCGGGGCAGGACAGGCCGCTGCGGGCAAATTCGGCGGCTGCTGACACGGGTGCTCCAGCCGGCGCTGAGATCTGTGATTCACGCCCTGCGCGTAACTGGGGCAGAGCTCGGCCCTGGCGCTGCTTTTTGGTGTGGAACGCGGCGGCAAGCTGTGAAACATTGCGGAGGTGGGAGGGACAGATGGCAGCCGCTCCCAGGTTGCACGTTCGCACCGCGACCTCAGCGTCCGAGCGCCGGCCTGGCCAGAGCGGGCCAGGGCAGGGCAGAGCGGGCCAGAGCGGGCCAGAACGCCTCCCCTCAAGCGGCGCCCGCGCCGCTGCCGCGGGGAACCGAGCGCCCCACCGGAGAGGAGCGCGACGCCACGCGCGGCCTGCGGGCTGCCGACCGGGCGCCGCGCGCCGGACGTGGGACGGGTCTCGGCGCCTCGCGCGTACGGGAAGCGGCATCGCGGAAAACCCGGCGGGCGGAGCGCCGGACGAGAGGCCGTGCTCCTCGGAAAACGCGGCGGGGAGAGGGAGCCGTTGGGCGCGGATGGAGGACGGCTGCCCGCAAAGAGCGGCGGGGAGGCGGGGTGAGGAAGCCGCTAGGCGTGGACGGGAGGGCGGCTGCCTGCAAAGCCTGGCGCGCGGATCGCGAGCTTGGCCCTAAGATGGCTGTTGTGAGCCGGACACCTTTGCTGTAGTGTCGCGAGGAGCCTCCCGTCGCGCCCCCTCCGCCTCGCCCGCCATGGAGTGCCCGCACCTCGGCTCCAGCGTCTGTATCGCACCCGACTCGGCCAAGTTCCCGCAGGGCTCGCCCTCTTCCTGGTGCTGCAGCGGTGAGTGCGCCCGGCGCGGCCTACGCTACGCCGGCGCTCCCAGCCCGAGGTGGCCCGGCCGCCCCGCGGCGGGCTGGCGGGCGCCTCTCGCCGCCGCCGGCTGGCCCTTTGTTCCCTGCGGGCCTCGCGGGGCGTCGCTGCCCCTCGAGTCGGGGGCGGGCCTGGGGGCACAGAGGAGGGAGAGAGGCTGCCCCGGCCTCCCGTGGGGGGGGGAACAGCGCAGCGCTGCTCCTTCTACCCCTTTGGCTTCCCGCGGAGGAGCCGCCACATATCCCACCAGAGGTGGAGTGAGGGAGGGGAGCGGACGGCCCCCAGTCCTACCCCGGCCTTGCCTACGCAGCTTTGTTCGGCGCAGGAGGGCGGCCGGCCAGCTCTCTGGCCTGGGGCAAGCGGCAGACTTGGTTTCGCCAGGGGCCGGCGCCCCGAGCCCTGGCGGGAGCGGAGGAATGCGGGAGCGCGCCGCGGAGCTCCTTTTGTCTGGCGGAGGAGCTGCCTGCGCAGCCCTGCCGAGGGAGAGCCGGGACTGCGGGGTACTGGAGGAGCCGGTGGCTGCTGCAGGGTCAGTGCGTCCTTTAAATCAGTCTGAGATTACTTTTAGTTATTTATTTATTTCCTAATAGATATTTTTGGAAGGACTTTAGAAAAGAGTGCAGGAATCTGAAGGCGACGCTTCCCTCCCCCCCTTTCCCCCCCCGCAGCCCAAGGAGCGGCTCAGTGAAGGTGGGCTGGGAGTCACGCTAACCTGCTCTGTTGTGTGGGTCGGTACGAGTGCAGAGGTCATCCTGTTTTTAGCACTTTGCTCTTTTGATTTAGTAACGCCAATTACCGTCTTTGAAATTCACTCCGTCTTCAGTGCCGTCTCTGGTCCGATCTTGTTTGTTCAGGGGCTTTCCTCTTAAAGGTGCCGTGCCAAGCTGTTTTGAATTTCGCTTTCTAATGGGTCACTTCGTGCTTCTCCGCAGGTAACCTCCGGTGACTGTTGGCGTTTTGGGCCCGTGTTTTCGTTTGCTGTGACTGTAACACGTTTAGTTATGCTCGGTACGAAAGCAGAGGCAACGTTTAAGCCGGGGAGTAGGCCCCACTTAGAGCAGTAGCAGGATGCGTTGTGCCCCTGGGCACCGGAGGGAAAGCCGCATTCGGGAATCGCCCATCAGGGAGCACTGAAATGCTGGATACATTTTTAAGGCGGTCCTTTTCTTAAAGGAAAGGTGTTTCCTTTGTTTCACAGTATCGGCCCTTTCGTCTGGGAAGGCTGCTGCTCTCTTGAGTCGTTCCCTAATTGTAGTTTCCTGGAGCCGAGGTGTGGTAGTGCTGCTGTTTCCCTTGGCAAAACCGGTTATTTTACTCTGTAATGCTTTTGGTTTTGGAGGGAGTACGCTTTACAGTGGTGTAATGTGGAGAACGATTAGAGGAAGTTAAGTAGTAGTACTGGAAATTCTAGTGTCCCTTATGTTTCTCTACTGAAAAAAGTTAATGACAGGAAGTCTAACTCTGTGGGACCATCTGTTATCTTCAGAGTATCAAGGGTAAGTAGAGTTGTCAACTAGAAGTATATGGCAGTAGGGAACCACCCTTCAGGGAACTGTAAAAAGATAAAATTGCCAAAACTAAAAATATATGCTTAGGCGTTAATATAACTGTCCAATTAAAAAAAACATAGCCAGCTTACAGCTACCGGATTCCTCCCCCACCTGTTAGGCATGCTGCTTCTCAACAAAGGTCAGCGATTAGAACGAAGTTTTCTTGGTTGTTCAGAGGTGTTTTCCCCAAACCGGTACTTACAGTGAGAACCAGTTACTGGGCAGGTAACTGATTTCTGATTTATTAAAGCTGGGCGGCAGAAAAAAGGTGCTGGGCAACACTTGGGGGAACTGAATAGATTGATGACAATACCATGTCTAGGGCAGTGTTTCTGTTTGCTATGCTTTTTAAGGAAATGATAAGTCACACAGTACTCGCATAGATAAATATTGAATTCTCAACAAGTGGCTTGAGAAAAAGGTAGGTACGTTGAATTTAAAACATTCTAAGGAACAAACTGCAGGCTCTTGCTAATTTAAAGAAGATGCAAATAGTTATTTTGAAAAATTAATTTTGCATTTCTACTAGTATAGTAAAATGTAGTGCCTCTGTTTTTAGTTTCAGTTAATAGTATGTGATTGTTAACTTCCTAATGAGTACTATCTTTTGTTTGTGCTCCTTTCAGTGAGATTAATTTTCAAAGATAAGTAATACTGGTTTCTGTCAATTCACAATAAAAAACATTTCTTACTTGCTAATTTTGCTGCACCTTGGTAATATAAAATTAAACAGAGAATGCCATATATAAGTATCTTGTAAAAATTGAATGTATTTGCTATTGCTTTTGACACTGTTTTCTGTCCGTGGGCTTAGTTCTTTTTGTTGGTGATGTTAACTCCATTGGAGAAAAATATTTAGAAGGTAATTTTCTGCAGTCTGTAATCACAAGGTATCTTTTATCCAGCACATTGTGAAATGATTCAAAACTCAGTCCTGTTCGGAATTGCTGCTGACCTTTCCAGACAAGGAGAGTAAGAGAAGATACTGATACAGGAAGCTTTCTAGCAGCCACGTGGCATGCCAGTGGTAGCAAAACATTGCAGAACAGGTTGGAGAGTGAGTTCTTAGTTCAGACTGGTCGCCACTATTTTTATCGTTATCTTTTGTGTCTGCGATTCGGGGAGCTGGAATTGTATTGTTGAGTGATGCATGTTGGTTAAATTACCTTTTCCTTGCCTCTCCACAAAACCTCCTGATTGCAACAGTAACTTCAGAAGGGCCTCCATATGACCATGTGAATACTGTTATTTTATATTGAATATTGTGTCACTGTATGATGGAGGGGTGTTGCATTTTATGACAATATTTGAAATCTGCCTTTACTGTTGTTAGGGAATTGGTTAGAGGAGGACATGCACCAGCCTGAATTGCTCTTCTGGCCTAAATTGGTTCCCCTTGAAGCTACCTGACAAAGTCCTTATGGAGGTCTTGTGATGAAGGAAGACTCTTTGAAAAGCAGTAAGAGGAAGCATTGACAGGAAGTGTGTAGATCTAGGTATGAATGATTCTGTTCCAAATCAAAGAGTAATGGCATGTGTTAATTTTTAAGTGCTCTAGAATGTCTGCTATGTTACTGTTGTGTAGTTTGGAAGTCTGAGAGTTTAGACACATGTAGAAAATGGCATGCTTTCCCCTGGGTGTTTAATCTGCTCAAGCATGCTCTCTATGGTAAGTGATGCAGAAAGCAGCAGGCATTTGCTTTGAGGAGCTTTAAGATTTTCAAAGGAGAGTGCAGAACGTCTTTTTGCAAATCCAGGGGCAGTTTGTTGTTTTTGTGTCCTGGTTTCACTGGGACAGAATCCTAGGTCAGCAGTGGTGTGCAGGCCGTGAGCAGTTCCGAGTCAGCCTGGAGCTTAAGCTGTAAGGGTGAAAGGCCAAGCCAGCTGCCCTGATTGGCTACAGACCTGCCCCAGACCATAAACAGCATGCTTATTATACAGGGGAAAGTTTGCTGAGGATGGGGTGTCCTGCTCTTCCTGGGTTTTTCCTCCTCCTCCTCCTCCTCCTTTCAAGAGCCACCATCCCTGGAGAGGTTTGCTCATCCTTCTGCTCTGAGGATTGTTTTCCTGTTTATTGTGACTGTGATACATTTACTGGGCTGAGTGTAACTTTGTGTACTTTACATTGGCATTAGTAGTGGTATGAGCTCTGCTGTTGCATTAAGACTGCTCTCATTTTAACCCATGGATTTCCTCTTCTTTTCCCAGTCCCCCTTCTTGGCTGGGGAGGGGTCATGGGGTGATAGAAAAACGGCTGTAGTTTAGCCCTGGATATGGGCTAGACGTAGAGAGGTTGTAGAAAAACGGCTGTAGTTTAGCCCTGGATATGGGCTAGACGTAGAGAGGTTGTTACTGTACGTGGGCGTGTAAGAGGAGATAAATATGTAAAGTAGAAATTGTACAGAAACTGAAAATGGCTTTTAATCGGTGCTGTCCCATTGGAATTGTGCTGAAGTGGGAAGCAGAGTAGCTGGAGGCATTGTCGAGAGTGCGAAGCATCCCAGCCCCAATGGCTTGGATTTGTGTAAGGTGCCACACCTGTTGTGCAAACCTGTAGTTACGGGAGGTGCTCTGGAACAGCTCAGATGTGGCATTTCTCAACTGCTTTCCAAAGGCTGGTGAAACCCCAGGGAGCCATAGGGATTGCAATCTAAGCAGGACCCTGCAAGGCTGGAGTTTTTCCAGCGTTTTTCTCGGTGCGGTTGATTGGTTAGATCGCGCTGAACTCGGTGATTGTTCAGGGTGTATCTGCAGATAGGTAGGATTGTGTCTGCTGAAATGGAGATTTGCTTAATTTTTTGTAAAAGGGGAATTGCAATTCTGAAGTATGCTTAGAACCGTTGCTTTTCAGATCACTGTCAGGTGAATACATATTTTTTTCTTAAAAAAATACTTTTGTTAGATACTGAAGAGCAATTCTGGGTGTAGACTGATCTTTCCTTCAAGAGCTAAATATATTTGCTTGGCGTCTGCTTCTTGCATTCTAACTTGGTTGAATAAGAGCTGTAATTTCATAGTTGGTCAGAAACATACGGTGTAGCATTTGCAAGTGATGCTGGGACCTTAAACAGTACAGAGGAGACTTAGCAAGTGGAAAGCTGTTTGAGGCCTAGTGACTGTTGGTTGGGGGGGAAATCCAGACTGCTCCCCCTCCCCCAGTCAGGTTTTGGTGTTCTTTTCCCTGTCAAATCAGTTACACTGTTCTCTTTTCATTGGAGTAGTTAACAGCATTCTGCCACATTGTTTTTTCACACTCAACTGTTGTAGGCAGTGCCAAAATAAACACACCTTAAAACCCCAGGTATACAGACTTGAGCTGTCTTGGCTTTCCTTTTCATCTCAGTGTTTCTTCTCCATCTCCATCAGGATTCTCTATTAGCTTTTACTACAGTATGAGTCCCTCAGTTTGCTTTTTCCTTTTCTGTTACTAGAGGTCCTCGTTTCCTCTCTTCTATTCTTACTAGAATACAGAAGAGAGAACTTACTGAAACTGGAGAGGGGTAGGTAGGACCTTCCTGTGAATAATTCTGTTCAGGGTAAGCTTATGGACAGTGTGTGGACCTAGTGGGGGGGGGGTGTGTGGGGGTGTGTGAGGGCTCTGTGTCACCCTGCAGCTGGAAAGCAGCAGATATATTCTGAAATATAAATGGCAAAATAAGTATGTAAAAAACAAAAACCAGAACCAACCAAACCCTTACCTTTTTTATTTAATCAAATTTAATGTCAAAGTGGGGTAGTCTTTCATCTGTTTCTCTCTGTTGCTGCCTTGCAGGAATGCTTGTTAGTAACTGTAGACTTTAAAGGTTGTTATATCTCCTTAAATTAATTCTCTGTCTTTAATTAAAAGCTTTTTAGATTTTAGTTTGTTTGTTGTTTTTTTTTTTCCAGCCTCAGCTGTTTTAAGGAAAACAAGACTTTGTTTACACCCCCCAGTTAATACTGTTTGAGCTAGGCTGGCTATGGGGGCAGTAGTTACCTTTCCCTGAGGGACAGAGCATAGTGCTTTGGAACTGACTGTGTTAGAAGATGCCTGTTTGTTGAGATGCGGTAAAGGTCTTTGGGTTTCAGAAACTAGATCTAGGTGACCTAAGTTTCTTTTTAATTACAAAAAGGGTGAGTCTTTGTGTTCAAATATTCGGTATCTTTTAAGTCAACAAACTTAAATTGATGGTGATTAATATATTCCACATTTTATTTAAAAAAATTGCTTGTACTCAACAAATTCACACTCCACCACAAAACTGGAGCGTTAGGTGAGGAAAGAGACTGCTTCAGAGGAAAGAAGTAATCAGACATCTAATGCATTGTTTTTGTTTAGAAACTAGATCTAATCTCCATGGCGATTTTGAAGATAAACTTTGAAGGACAAATTTTACTACTGACTAAAGCATTTAACAGTCTAACTAAAACTCAGTGTTTTGAAATGACTTCGAAGTGTACCATATGGTAAAGAGCCTGAGGCCTGGTGGAAGTGGGTTGGATATATGAGGGACACACAAGTGTGTAGAAGAGAGACTCCTGTACGTGGCAGACTCTTGACTTATTTCCAGATTAGTGCACATCTCATTACAGCTGCTTTAAATATAAGCAGGATAATAATTTTCACCTGCCTTTCCCAAGCCCTTCAAGATGTGCAGGTGTGAAACAAGATGGATGAATTATTCTTTGTTTTTCTGATTTCTTGCAAATGTTAAGGTTGACAGAGTTAGACTCGTTAATTTTTTTGTCATATCTGTGTCAGAAGTTCACGGAGTGAAAGTTTCAGAGCCAATGTTTGGAATAGAAATAAGTTTTGAGCAATTTCTCATTTGATCAGGGCCACTCATCTCATTCAGTAACCTATTCATACTTGGCTTTCTGTTTCAACAAACATTCGTGACCTAGGTAAAAAATGATTTAAGGCCATTAATTAAAATAATCCACGGAGGTTAAAAAGTGCAACTTAATCAGAACTTTAGGTCTGAAAACTATTTAACTTTTCTGAGTTTTATTTTGAGCTTAAATGAGTTG
Organism: Actenoides hombroni; assembly: GCA_024336885.1. Classification (NCBI taxonomy): domain Eukaryota; kingdom Metazoa; phylum Chordata; class Aves; order Coraciiformes; family Alcedinidae; genus Actenoides; species Actenoides hombroni. The sequence continues at coordinate 2,333,567 of WUAM01000311.1, forward strand.
TAGAGTGAATTGGAATTATATCTGATAAAATATTAATTGCTTTATGGTGTCCTTGTTATGGGAGCAGTAAGATTTTGTGTCCTTAATGATTCATTTTCTTGATTGTAAGAGGGTGTTTTAAACTGTGTGTGACATGATGAATCCACTTACTGATCAGCAAACTTAGCTGGTATGTCACAGCAATCCTCCAGTGATTGGGCTTACCCCCCATTGGAGTAGCTAGTGTAATTTTGGATCTTGTAAACACAGCTATGAAATGGCTTTGACAGATTTTATTACCCGTTTAATCTAATCACAATTCCCATGGGCAACCTGGCAAAATACGGTCATTCTTCTGGAAGCTGGCCTGCCCTCCCTCTGCTGCAAGGCAGCTTTTGAACTTGAGAGTGTCAGAGTACTGTCAGGCTTGGGGCTGGGGGTTGGAAATTCTTACCAATACCAACCGTGTAGATACTGATTTCTCAAAGTAATTTGTAGGTACATCGTGTAGGGTTCTGTGTGAATCTGTCTGCTTGTTCATGTCAAAATACAGGTGCATTTTCTCAAGCCATGACCCTTTTAAAATTATTTTTGTTTTGACCTCTGATTTGTAAGTTTTTCATTTGGTAATGGTTTTGTCCACTGAGCATTTGATTTCTTTCTTTTTGTTCACAGGGATTGTTACCTACGTGTCTTTTGCTAGTATTGGGGAAATGGGAATGAACTAGTGAAGACTACAAATAAGTATATTAATTACTAGGTTATATAAAGAAAGCAAGAAACCTTCCTGCTGTCTTTTCCCTCCTGTTTCCAGCTTGAATGTTTTGACCTGCGATTAACTGACTCAAGGATTGATTCCTTTCCTTAAGGGTTAGAAAATTACATTGCAGTGTTGGCTTTGCTTTGGTTTTTTTCTGGCTGCTGTCTGCAAATGAGTATTTGTGTGTCTTGTTCTACCAAAAAGGCTGAATAACTGTATTTTGGTTTTTTTCTTGGCATTCTAGTACTATATTGAGGAACAATATCTGGTTTCCTGGGAGGGCTAGAAAGCATTTAATTTTAAGATATAGAAGTGTGTGTGTGTATTTAAATTTGAATACTAATTAGTGATCAAAGTAGCCAAAGCACTAGAAATTATTTCTAGAATGTAAAGAAGAAAGAAGTAATACTTAAAAAAAAAAAACAAAACCTTTTGTCAGTGATTGTTCAGTTAAATAAGCCTTCTACTGATGTGTTACTGCTTTAATTTTTTCTTTATTTTATAAAATAAGGTGTATTTTTCTCACTTTTACTTTCAGGTAGGATGTGGTTTATGTGGTATACACAGGAAGATAACTGCTGACATTTCTTGACCTAAAGTTTGACTTGACATGTAGAGAAATTGAATTACCAAAAAAGGTGGCACTGCTGTAGCCTGAGAGCCAAGCATCTGTATGTGTTGTTGGTGGTGCTAAGTGAGCTTATTTCTTTACCCTAACAGAAGAAGCAGCACAGCATGCTCTGTGTGTCTTTGTGTAGTGCTGCTATAGATGATCCCACTTTGGTTTTTCAGTTTGTAGTTCCTCGCCCCTCCCCCCACTGCAGTTTGTATAACCACTTCCTCAGGACCTGATGTGTCTGTTTACACTGATTAGAAGTTTTCCTTACCTACCTGTCTTACTTTTCCACTGCTGGATTAAGAATATAGGCACATGGAAAACCATGCGTTTTTCAACTGCCAGGCTTTTCTGGGTGGAATTCTGGTTGCATAATCAAAATGCCAAACTGTAAGCCAATGCTTCACTGAGGATGTGAATTACATGCAGATGAAGTTCATTACTTTATTCTCTGACTAACATTATTCACTGTTAGGAATGTGTTGGGGACTTCAGTGACCTATTTATTCTATGAAAAACTGTTCACCTACCCATATTTTATATTCTCACGTGGTGATTTTCCACTATAATGGAGTGGTTCACTGTAACCATCTGTGAAATTTCTTATATGAGACCAAGCAATGCTTTGATTTAGTAAACAAAGAGGAGGAAAGCACAGGTACCTTTATGCATGAGCACAAATATTAGTTGATTTCACAAATTCACTCACTATCACAAAATGACTGATTTGTTTTATTACTAAAAATTTAATCTTTCTGGTTTTGGCTGAAAGATAGAAAAAGTAACTGTTTTTTTGTTTTGTTTTTATTTTTTCATGCATTCTCTATTGAGAATGGGGCTTTAGGGCCTTTGAAAGAATCAGGGAAGAAGCAGAGGGAAAGCACAGAAACCGAATCCAGTTTTACTTCCATTTCTAA
>WUAM01000311.1:2335938-2363161 GCA_024336885.1 Actenoides hombroni
TAATTTAATTTAATTAAAAAAATTAAAAAATACTCTTGTAACATTTACTTCCTTTTTGAGTCACCTGGTTTTCTTGACAGTTACTTATCTGGAATTGAATAGCCTTAAGTCTCTAAAATGTAGAGCAGATACTTTTACCAGGTGTCTCTACAGTTTAAACATACGACTCTCCACCCCATACCCAAAAAACCCAAACCAAAATAATCCAAGCAGTCAACAACTCTAGACATTTAACTCCACATTTAAGTTCTGGAAACTGCTGCTACATATAAAATAATGTTAGCATTCTGCTTGAACTTAGTGTGCTTCCATGTATGGTAATGCCTGCCCTGTCTTTTGATTTAACCAATATGTTTAATTGTGATCCTCATTTCAGTGTTTCTCAGTTCTCCTGAATGTAAATGGACAATAGGGTCAGGCAGTGAAGCTTGTATGCATATTTGTAGCAACTGTCTTTTTAAATACACAAGAGAAGGGTAAAAAAGGACCTGGGGTTGCTGGTGGACAGCCAGCTGAACGTGAGCCAGCAGTGTGCCCAGGTGGCAAAGCAGACCAACACCATCCTGGCCTCGATCAAAAACAGTGTGTCTAGCAGGAGTAGGGAAGTGATTGTGGCCTTCTACTTGGCGCTGGTGAGGCCACAGCTTGAGTGCCGTGTTCAGTTTTGGGTGCCACAGTATAAGACAGACACTGAGGTACTGGAGTGGGTTCAGAGAATGGCAATTAAGTTGATGAAGGGTCTGGAGAACATGTCTTATGAGGAGCAGCTGAGGGAACTGGGTTGTTTAGTCTGGAGAAGAGGAGGCTGAGGGGAGACCTTGTTGCTCTCTACAACTACCTGAAAAGAGGTTGTAGTGAGGTGGGTGTTGGTCTCCCAAGTAACTAGCGATAGGATGAGAGGAAATGGGCTTAAGTTGTGCCAGGGATTAGACATTAGGAAAAATTTCTATACTGAAAGAGTGGTGAAGCATTGGAACAGAATGCCCAGGGAGGTGGTGGAGTCACCATCCCTGAAGGTGTTCAAAAAACCTGTAGACGTGGCACTTTGGGACATGGTTTAGTGGTCATGATAGTGTTAGGTAGACAGTTGGACTTGATCTTGGAGGTCTTTTCCAATTGTAATGATTCTGTGAAGTCAAAAACTGGGAACATGATCAGTTGTATTAATACATGTGTACTTAGTACTAACACTTCCATTGCCTGTTATGAATTTTAACATGCTGACTGTAAAAATGCTGACTTACCTTGGAGGACACCTGTATTTTTTTAGGCTTCATTGATTCTGCTAATAAAGTAGTTTTTCAGTGTCAGTGTCTGATTCTCCATATATCCAGATCCTCTGCAGTCTTGAGTGACGTTCTGTGATGAGTGAGACTTGTAATTGTTATCCTGAGAAGCTGTTTTATTGTATATGCTGGTCTGTAACTGAGTTGGTGAGCCTGAAGGCTCTGTGAGGTGGTGACACGGACAGTTCATTTTAAGTGGAAAATCCTTTGTTCCAGTCTCAAGTCCAATGACTGAATGTTTCATCTGCTGGATTTTGAAAATGGGTGCGTGGATATTCATTGCTGCAGAGACTGCAGCCTGGGGAAGAGCTGTAAACCCCTAGGCCTGCTGAAAGTAATGCTCTGTCTTGCTTTGTCTCACTGTTCCCCTGAATACTTACTCATGGAAGTGCCATCTTTAATGGAAGGAATTGTCAGTCCTCCCTCAGCACTTAGGAGTAGTCTGGAAGGAAGGTCTTCCAAGAGTAGGAGGTGCGTGCTTTTAACCTGAGGCATTCATGTCTTGAATGGGGAATTCCTGGGGTAAACTCAAGTTTAAGGTGTTTCGCCCAGAGCTGTTTTGGCAAGTCATCTTACAAGTTTTGTTTAGAGTGCTGAGTTCTGGGGTGGCTTATTGTAAGACCTGACAGTGAAATGACATATGGTGTAAGGGCTAGTAGGCTTAGTTCTCATCTAGGCAGAAAAACTTACACTTCTTTTGGTAAATCATTTGATCTCTAGTTCTCCGTATTTCAGTCTGTAAAATGGAAGTGGGCTCTCTGAGAAATGCTCTGAATCCTGTGACTGAGAAACGTTGCCTTTGACATGTTGTTATTAAGGGGGTGTGCATAATTTTGGTTAAATGCTTGTGCAGAGTTTTGTATTCCCTTGTAATTGCTTCTCAAGATTTTGGCTTGCAAGTTTCTCTTGCCTTACTTCCAGATCTTTGGAGGAGACAGCTTTTAGTCTAACTCATGAGGCCTGAGGTGTCACAGACAGAAGGATTGTGTTTCACAAAGCAGGGGTTTCCCATTTTGCTATGCAGATTGTTGCTGCTTTTTTCTTCACATGTTGTTAATGGAGCCTGCCTAGCTCTTTTTCTCAGCACACTATCAGCATACCAGTACAACCACAAGGATCTAATATTCTTCCTTGGGCAGTTGTGGAGTGGAGTAGCAGTGGCCTTTATCAAGTCTGGCTTATATCAGTATAGCTGACCTACTATGGCAACATAAACTGGATTGAAAAAAGGTCACTTAATCCAAAGATGTTTCTGTGCAGGTCGGTATGTTATTGTAGTTTTAACTATTGAATTATACAAGTCAGACAGTAGTGTTGGTACAGCTCCTTTTGAGAACAAAGCTCAGGCTGTTTCGCAAGGTTGTGGAGACCTGGTTTAGTCATCCTAATATTGTTTCTGTTCAACATCCCTCCTAACAGAGGGACCTAAGTATTGCTCTTACTGTGCTGATATTTTGTGGCCTTTTCTTTAGGGATGCAATACAAGGACTCTTACAAAGCTTGGATGTCAGCACAGCTCTGTAGTAGCTGTGGTTTTGGGTCACGTGTGCTCATGTGAGTGGCGGAGTGGCCAGTTTGCACTGATCACATGGCTATGGACACTCTATCTCACAGGTTTCTTACATTGGCTGCCTTACAGAAACTGCCTCCTCTTTGTCTCCGCCTCTTCCTGCTGCTGTTTTCTTTTGCCAGTTTCTAAATTCTACAGTGTGCTATTTAAACAAAACTTTTAGTTTGGTAGGTTGTTTGTATACTTTTCCATAGTTGTAACTTTCCTAAAGTGGAAATACTCAGTTTTGTTCTGTGAGAAATAGTGTTTGCTGGGAGCACTGATGCTTCACAAGACTGCACTTGAAGTCAGTTTGCAATAAGGAAAAAAAATTGAAGATTCAGAAGTAGATAGGTACTTGAGTCGTCATGGGGCCCCTGGGAGGAGCATGCCAAGCTGATTAGTCACGTCTTGCTCGGTCTACTTGGCATAACTCAGTGCACATGATTTACAAGATGTGGAAGCCAGAGGGCCAACTCTGAATGTTCCCATAATTATCTTATGAGGCTGTATGTAGTGGCGTTTGGTTGGGTGCTCTCTGGGGATGATGCTCCATTTACAGAGAGCTCTGTAGGCTGTATAACAAACGAGTATTCAGATTTCACTTAAAGAATTCTGTAAAAGATAGTATTTCCCCTTCCTATTACATGATGAAAAATTATCTTTCTAAGTTTCTGAATAAGCTGATACTGATGTGAAATGGCAAATGCCTTACTGCTTCAGACAATGTTGGGGCATTGCAGATTCGCTTTCCCTTTATTTTTGACATGTTGGAATCATCTTTGCCGAACCATTTGAAGCTGTTCTAAAAATGGAGCAAAATGAAGCAGGGTAACCATTGCAGTAGCCACTTCAAGCTGGGAAAGCAGCCAGCATTCCCTAGCCTGTATACCATTTAATAAGAGGTGTCAAACACAGATAATTAAGTTTGGTTTATTTATTTATGTTTTCAAACGTGGTTAATACAGGTCTCTACCAAGCCAACCTTGGAGAAATACAGAATGCAATTTTCTGCAGCCTTTAAAAAATCAATTGTATAATCCTCTTGGAACAGAGCAACTTTAGGTCACAGATGTAATATTGGCTTCTGTGTTTAATCTCAGTGGGAGTCACTGCCACGTTATTTAAGTTCTTTGTGGGAGGGGATGTTTGTGCAGAAGATAAACTACACGTTTCTAATGTGATGCAATTGGAGCAGAGTTCTTACTAAAACGTAAAGCAAACAAATGAGACATCTTTTCCTATTCCCTGATATGAAAGATGGAATATTTCAGTGGATGCCATTTTTCTGGCATCTTGCAGTGTTGGTGGATTGTTTGCTGGCTTTGCGTGGAACACTTAAACCTGTTGTGAACTCTGCAGAATAAGAGCTACTTGAGGACAGTACAGCACTTGACAAGCAAGCACTGGAGGTGTTTAAAATACCTGCCTGTGCATTTGGAAGTGTCTGGTACCTGGTGGAAAGGAAGAATAATAGTTTGTGTTGTAATGCTTTGACCTGCTGCTTGAGAACCAGTTTTGTCCACAGAGGATAACATAGCAAAAGATTTATTTCAAAGTGGGAGATTTCTCTGGAGATTTTAATGTTAGGAATTGTGTTTTGTGTTCCTGGCAAGGAAAGTGTAGAGTAGTGGTTTATTTGTGCAGCACTTAATCCGTGTTTTAAGGGTGTGAATGGTTTTGGCTTCTGTTTCCTCCTGGTAAATTTTTTTACCTTTAAGTTTGTGTAATTCAGGAAAATAAAATTCACTCAGGTTAGACTGGTGGTCCATTTAGATGGTGGCTATTGAAGGTCTTATTTGCCAGTGTCAAATGTTGGTTTTTCTCAATAGAACTGGGTCAAATTAAACAACCATCTTCCACTTCTCTAACCTGAAATGTAACCCCTGCCTGGCTGTCCTCTGTCTATCACAGGATAGCCATTGCAGTTGTGGGAACCCATCAGCTTTGGAAATAGGAAAATTTGGGTTTGGAAACCCAAAGCCAGGAAACTGAGACTGGGGAGAAAATGTTTCTGAAGTAAAGTAATAATTGCAGCACTTGAGGAAAACAATTGTGGAGTCTTTACTAAAGAGTTTAGTTACCTCAAGTAATACTTCTGTGCCCTGTGGTTGCTTTGGTTTGGTTTTTTTGTTGTTTTGTGGGGTTTTTTTGCATTGAACATAGTACAATTCTTAGCTTTAAGCATGCCTTAGATTGGACCTGTGAATTGAAATGCAACAACTAGTAGTAATAATGAGTACAAATACAGAAAACGATTTCCTAAGAAGCAGTGTTAGCTAGTTAGTTTTTCTGTCTGATTCAAATAAAAAAGACAATCTAATGGTGGAAAAGTATATTAGCTCTTCTAAACAGCTAAGCTAGTCACTTCTCTCCCAATTAAAAACTGACCACCTTGTCAGGTTGTAGGAAATGCTGAGGACTGTTGCTTTTGCAAGCTGTAGAATAAGCATAATCTTTTTTTCCTAACATTAACTTGAGGAATAAAAGACTTAAGCTGGCTCACCAAGAATCGTTCACCAAAGACTAGAAGCCTCAAGTGGTGTGATGGGAAACTGAGGCCTGAAGCTCAGCCTTGTGGGTAAAAGGAAGATAAAGGACAACAGTGCCCAACTGCCAATCAAGATGTGTTAGTAGAGAAAGGGGCAACAGTTCAGGGCTATTTCAGGTGAACAGTAGTAACTTAGAAAGACTGGCTTTGCTCAGTAAGCTCAGGAATGTTATTTTCTCCCAGGTGTGCAATTCCAAACTATTATGGGCTATTACAAAGAAGGTGCCATGGTTAAACCTGTAAACCTTGCAAGTATCTAATTCATAGGGAACCAAGGGAGGCTCTTCTGCAGATGGGAATAGGGGATAAATGCTGCAAGCTCTGCCCAGAGGGTGCGTGCTTTGCTGGGACACCCGCTCTTGCAGGAGCACATAATAAATTGCTGCTTCACTGGTTCGTCTGCTGCGAGTCCTTTCTTAGGACCTTTGGCATTTCTAACAATGTTGTTTTGGTGTGGTTTGGTCTGTTTTCTTAATTTAAAATTTATTTTGATAAAGAAGCTTCTTTCACTTTTGGTCGCTTGGTTTTCTCCAGTAGTCTTTGATCTTAATAGTTTGATACATAGCACAGTTTGTAGGTTGGTGAACCTATTTTTGAGTTTTACTAGGAGTCCTGAATTACTAGCCTGATCAGGTGATACTGTCCTGGATCACCTGCTGTGCATGCTTCATTTTCCCTTGTTCCTTTTTCTAAGGTGTGATTCCAGACAGGGAAGGTTGTTCTCGAGCTTCTCCATAAAAAATAACTGCATATAATTTACATTAAACATAAACCCCTAGAGTTTAATCCTCTTCTCTTTGTCCCCTCTTCCCCCATGTCTCACGGACCCTCATGTTTCTGATGGCTTGTTTTTCCTCTGGAACTTGCCTGGCTGCTCCAAGGAGGGTTATTTGTAGCTTGTAGAGGAGTTAGGTGGCATCATACCCTTTTGTATTTTGGGGATAATTGAAGTTGTCTTTTTGTTGTTGTTTTCTGCCCTTGCAGAATTGCACTTGGCATTTCATTTTTCTTTTTTCATCATAGAAGTTGGGTATCTGAAAGTGTAATGCTATTTATGTAAATTCTGTCATAGTGGATGATTGTTAACAGTTATACTTGAGTCAAATTAAGTGTTTTATATTGTAGCATCCCTCCTTCAATGACGTGATCCAAATTGGAATTCCTCTCAAAATTTAAGGGTTCAATATCAATTTAGTTGTAGTTCCAAAAGTGCTGTTGTTATAAAGATGCGTATACCACTTGCTTGCCTTGAGTAATGGAAATTTTGCTTTGCTTGCCAGTTTTACTGTGCTCTACATACATGAGTTACTTATTGAGATTTTGTTTCTATTCTTAATTTGCAGATTTTTTTACTGGGTTGGAGTAGGAGTTGGAATTTCCCATTTCTATGAGTCTACCTTGGGATGGTGTTTCATCACTTTCCAACATCTGTTGGTTTTTTCCCTTTAAGACCTTTAGCTTAAAAACATCCATATTTATGTAATTCTAATTTTACAGACTTAGATGAAAATGTAGATAACATCTTCTGATGCCTTGACTGGATTGTGAAGTACAGCACTGTTACATTTTAACCTTTTACCTTCTTGGGTGTGTTTGAAAGGGTAGAGTCTCTGTGGATAAAAGCCTTTAACCAGCACTGCAGCACAGGGTATGTGTTGTATAAATGGCATGTATTATTATGCATTGCACAGTGATTTATTCTGTGTGCTTCTTAGCAGATTTTCAGGCTTTCTTGAAATACCTTCTTTAACATGGTTTCTTGCAGAACAAGTTTTATGAAGCAGAAGTGAGATGCTGTGGCTTTTATTCCTTGCACTTGGTGGACTGCTTTAGTAAAAGCCAGAATAAAGATTTTTAAACTTTGCCAGTGGTTTTGCTACTTGTGCTTCTGATACTTCTGCAGCGTAGTTCAAAATCGACTTCATGTGGATGTAACACAAACAAAAAAAAGTTTTTTTCATGGAAAGCAATGGATGAATGTGTAGCCCATGACTAAAACTCAAACCAGAAGCTGGCCAATGTGTCAGTAGCCTTTCAGTCTGTTTAGTCCCTAATGCAGGTTAATGAACGTGACTGGCTGGTTTATGTAACTGCTGCTAAGGTGAAGCAGCAGAGCTGTTGCCAGTGCTCAGGGTGTGTTACACAACTGTTATATCAAAGCCAATTCATTTGATGCCTCATTTATTTATATATTTTTTTTTTAACTTTTATAGTGTGCCGGTCAAATAAAAGTCCGTGGGTCTGTCTGACATGCTCAAGTGTCCACTGTGGAAGGTGAGTGTGAAGTGTTAGTGTGTAAGTCTTTTAATCAGACCTTTATCTTTTTCCTTTGACTCTGAAGCAGTTAATTTTCCTGAATGCCTTATAATTCCCTGAAATAAACTGTTCATGATCTCATTTAACATTGTATGTTTATACTAAATACTTCTTTGCTACCCTATAAGAACCCAGCTATTATACTCAACAACATTTTTTTTTCCAAGGAAAAAGTGTGCAGTGAATGGTGCTCAAAAAAAGCTAATTCAGTGGATTATTGTAAGGTTCCATTCTCTGAAAGATGTTCCTGTTGTAGTAAGATTAAACCAGTAAGAATTTTTGGAAACCTGCAAATCCAAAGTTGACACAGCTTATTTTGAGAAAACCAACAACTGTCCAGTTTAGAAAATACCTTCAATGTACTGTGCTGTAGTTTTAGAACAGAGTTATTGCCATAACTCCTAAGTACTAGCTACCATCAGAATCCCTGCAGAGTACACCATTTTTTGGTCTGTATTAGATGAAGTACACCAGAAAAACTTGTAGAGGAAGCAGAACAGACAATGCTCTTATTTGGGTCAGGATGAGTGTAGAAAACTTGCTGCTACATAAACGCTGGAAATGCACACCTTAACGAGAAGACAGTGTTGAAGTTTAGGCAGCATCTGAGATGGGAACATGTTGTCATCTGTAGGGTGGCATCTGGGCAGGTGTGCTGCTATTCTGGAAAAGCATGGTTAACCTTAGTGACCTCCTTTTAAAGTGCATTCCATAAACTCTGGGTTTTGTTTCCTTGCTCTGGGCAGCAGTAAGTGCCACAATTTTAGTAATGTCTCTTATTCAGAGTTTTCAGCACAAACTCTTGTTTTTCTCTTTGTATTTATTAATTTATTTTATAAATATATACTTGGTGAGAGCTAAGAGAGGGGGAACTACTTCATGTTTTGTGATGGCGTGAAATAAATAGTATGGAATATTTTATTTGTTACTAATGTTTAAAAAATACTGTTATGGTCTGTATAGGACTTTTTTTTTTCTTTCTTCCCCCCAGTTGTGTGTGCAGCTGGTAGACATTGAGTTAGTCTCAAGAGAAGCAGTTCATTTTGACCTTCCAAACTGCTTCCATCCTTACAATGGAAAATAATTGAATGAGAAGAATGTAATATACCTTGTAACGGGAGCACCTTTGATTGTGAAAGCACACAGCATATTCTTCTGTTAGATAATGTTTCAAATTGAAGAGAAATAGAGCATTTCAGAGCTTCACTTGAAGTACCTCCTCCAGGTTAGGGTGATGGGGAACATCACTGACTGTTAAGAGCAGCAGACCATTTCCGATGGGGGCATAGCTTTATAAACCTGCTGTTTGTACCGTTAGGCAGAAACCCAGCTTCTGAAAGCACAGCTCTCTCAGTTGGGTTATGACATGATTGCTGCAGGGTTCTGCTAGCGCAGCAGTGTTGGTAACCCCTGGCTTCACTGCTTTTACTAGCACAGCTGTCTGAGCAGAACTGTTCACACCTGCATGTGAGAACAAGCGTAGAATACAAAGACCTTCATTTGGAGGTGTGCAGAGTTCTTGTTGATTAGCAATACCCACTTCAACAAGCAAGAAATGGGGGAGGAGTGAATTCACCTGAGGTCTGGCCACGCGCTTCCAAGTGTGAATGCTTTTCAGTTGATCCTTAGGGCTCCTACATTTGTAATGACGCTTTATTGAAGATACTTAATTTTCTAGATCTCAAATGTTGAGCGTGAAAATGCTCATTGTGTCTGCAAAAGAGCTGGAGGATTTTAGATTTCCTTTTCAGTTTTCAGTGTTTTCACCCAGGTAAATTGCCTATTTTGATGCCTGTATAAATATTGGATGTTTATTAGTTTGCTTTTTTAAATTTTAGTTTTCTTTAATTTTCAATGAGTGTTGGTCAGGTAACTGTTTAAGACTGTTTGATTTTCATTTTAGATATGTGAATGGCCATGCAAAAAAGCATTATGAAGATGCACAGATTCCTATGACCAATCATAAGAAAACAGAAAAACAAGAGAAAGTTCAGCATACTGTGTGTATGGATTGCAGTAGTTACAGTACATACTGGTAAGGGTTTATATGTTATAGTTTGACAGCTTTTTACATGCTAGAAGATGAAAACTTTAGACTCTTGTGAAGCATTATATTACACGTTTTTGAGCACTTCATCTTTTGATTTCCAAACCTGGCTGATTAAAAACACTTAAGAAAAAACCCCCCTCTGCTTTTTGCATGCGTATTATAGCACTTGTTATGGCCAAACTCATGCGTTTGGAATGATTTAGCAGAAACTCTTTGAGATAAATGCCATTGCTGTGTTTTGGTGTTGCTTTGTTTGCTCTGGGGTATGTTGAGAACTTAAGCATTTAGTTGCAAAAGCTGCTGTTTGGCTGCAATTACTCCTTCCATCAAATTGGTGAGTCTCCTGTATATACTTTTATTTGTCAGAATATCAGAAAGTAATGTAATACATGTTCCTGTCCAAGACATGTGAAGTTAAGGTGTCTGTGTGTGGTCTTTCTTGTTTGTTTTGTGTTTTCCAGTATTTTTTATTTTTTTTTCCCTCTTCACTGAAAGAAAGGCTTCTTTCTTTTTGAGATTTGGTGCAGCCTGCATGAGTTTGGGAAAGCGATGGATCCTGTTGGGAAGCAGCATCAACTCTCTGGCAAGATTAGGTACTGGTTACACAGAAGTGATTCCTTTGATAGAAGAATGGCCTGGCCTGGTTTATTCTACCAGTTTCTTAGAGTGAGATAGGAGCACAGCTGAGGGGGTTTTAATAGCTATTCTGTTAGTGTTGGGTTCCCTATCTTCCTTGGTTCTCAAGAGAGCAAAGACTAGAAGCCTACTGAAAGCCTCTTGTGCATTCAGCATCTTTCATCCTCTTCACCCCTAAGTAAAGCTGTTGTCAGCTGCTTCCCCACCCATTTCCTCTTTGCTTTGTGATTTCCCATGTATGTTGGTACTTGTGGGACATGGCCCTGCAGGATTGGAACAGGGAAAACCTCAGGGCAATCTGTGTTACGGTCTTGTGAAATTACTGAGTATAGAGCTCCACCGATGGGTATTTCATTCAAATCATTGTGTGTCTTTTGTGCACTTCAGCAGGGAAAAATCTGTGGAAGTTCAGGCATCCAGTTTTATGAGGAATACTGATGTATCAAATATTTTGATCCCCTGCAAGTAAAATCACAGTTAAGTGGTCTCACCTGACGAAATCTTGGAGCAACTAAAACAGTATTCAAGATGGTGTGTGCAGCTGTACAGCTGATAAGCATAGAAGAAAGGTTTGAGTAGCTTCTCAATGTATGGGGATTATGCTTCTGTTTACATGCTATTTAAATGACCAGCATTTTTATCTATTTCTGTATGAAAACATTAGAAAACATTTTTTTTTTCTAAGTGATACACATGCACAGGTTGCAGGCATTGGAAGAGCTGTGGAAAGCTAATGCCATTTTCCCAATTAATGCTGTTAACAGCTGAATTCTATGTGATGGCTTTTTGTTTTGTTTGAAGGATGACCTGTATTTTGGTCACTCTGAAGGCAGTAATGTGTGGAGGAATTTCAGCAGGGTATTTGAAGCCTTGATTATATCTCTGTTTGCTATGACAAATAATATGCCCAACTTGCTGAAGCTTGCTGAGTTATACTAGCAAGTCAAGAGCACCCTCCTGACCTCAGCTCAAACCCACTGTGGGTGTTAAAAAATGGTGCCAGCCAAGCTGAAGACTACGGGGTCTGTTACTGAAACAAACTGTGCTTGTGAGGAGCAGGTAGGCACACACTTGGGAAGCTCAGTGGTGTTGCACAGCGTATTTGCGGTAGGACGGGTGAGAAGCAGTTGAGCATGTGATGTCCTTTCTGCTGTAATCCAAGTAGAACCTGAATTATCTAAGGAGAGCTTTGCTGTGGAGGTCCTGTTGCTTATAGCTCACTAGCAAATTACAGCTCTCCTGTGCTAATGAACCAGTTTCAAAAGCAGGGTATCAGCTTTCATTTAGGATATTTGTTTGGGTTTGGCTTTTTTTTCCCTACCTGATAATCAGACAAAGATACTTGGATTTGTTACTGCACTCAATTTTTCCTGTGGAAATGAATGTAGCTATGGAAAGATGAAGCAGAAAGCATTCAGAGCAACTTCTGTCCCTTTATTTCAGACTACTGTGGGCATTGCTGTCAAATGGTGTGTGCTGGTTAAAGCAAATAATTGGGTGAATTGGAGCCATAACTAGCTACTGCTGAGTTGGAATTGTGAAATGGTAGTTGGGAGTTTCTTTAGTGTAGACATGAACCCAGTAGACAGTGCTATGTTTATGCAATGATGTTTTGTTTAAGTGAAATGCTCTCTTTTAAGCAGAAAACATTTAATCCCTTGCTTTTCTTTGGCCACGTGATAAACTTTTACAGAGTCAGGTGAGCACGGTCCAGGGTTTTCCTTAGCTGCCATTGTCAGTCCAAGAGGAAGAAATACCGTGTGACTGCTGAAGCTGTCATGGGTTATTGCACTTTGTTTCTAGTTCACATGCAATCTTGCTGTAAACCAAAGCCAGATCAAGCAGTTTTCTGAGATTGCATTTCAGGGTACAAGTCTAGGTGTGTAGATTTTTTTCTTTCCCATGATCACAAGCTTTCAGCGTATCTTTGAAAGGAAAATATTTCAGTTCTGGTGGGACAGCAGATAATTTAAATTTTTAATATTTATTTATTTTAATCTGAGAGAAGTTTTGTATTGTATTTATCAAATCGTTAATGTTTGGAAACATGCAGGAATGCTTGAGGTATCATTTAAATATTGGGCAACTAGGGAGTTGTTTTCCAATGAGTTTTGATCTTTCTTCTGCGTCCTCCTGTTCAGCTGTTAAGTTTTCACAGTGGAAAAGTTGACAGAATGTTTATCTTTTATTTATTGTGAGAGTACAGTTCTCTTCTTCATTCTTTTGGTCTCTCTTGAGATAGTAGATGCAATACTAAATTTTCAGACTGAATTACATGTGAGACCCTAAGCACTGAGAAAAACAAACTCCTGAATTCCACTTCTTGGAGATAATGAGCTTTGAGTTAGTTCTAAAGTACAGAACATTTTTATTTCCTCTTGAAGCTGTTGTATGAAGTGGTTGGTTTTCTGTGCATGAGAAGTAAGATCTATGTATAAGAAGCCTGCTTTCAGAAATACCTTTCCTGAAAGAAGATTTGCGTCTGTTTAAGGCTCAGGGCAAGCCCATGTGAAACACAGAGCAGGATTTGCTCCCTTCCCCCTCCCTCCCAGGGGAGAGTAAGAAGGGGAATAAGGGTAAAAGAAAAATTCCTCACCCAAGATTGGAAGGTAAGACTATAACAACTTTAATGAATAACAGGAGAAAAAAAATATCAGAACCACATACAGAACCTGATCTCAGATGGCAGTGGATTGCATGGTGCACACAGAGTCAGGCCCAGCTGAGCTGAGGTGCTGCCCTAGCTAACGGAGCCAGGAAGAGAAGCACCCCCTCCCCTAAGTTCTGGTCTCCTTGTTATACTGAGTGTGCCAGGGAAGGGGAGGGAATAACAGCTGCCTTCTGACTCTTCAGGGTCGCTACCTGTCCCCCCCATTCACTGTGTTCACCCTTAAACCACAACAAGACTTGCAAAATTGTTTTCCCTGTGCTAACGAACAGAGGGTTAGCCCAGAAGAAAGGCTTCCTTGTTTATGTATTTGCATAATCTGTTTCCTATATTCATGCAATCTCAGATGCAAGTCAGATTTCTGGTCATTAGCCCACTTGTTATCTCTTAAAGGCACATGGTTGTGCTAGTGTCCTGTCAGTTGTCTTTGTCCTGTCCATCACCCCTGCCTCCCCAGACTCATGTCAAAATAACTGAGTACAAAGAACTTAAAAACCCCGAGGTTGCTTAGAACCTTTATTTTACATTCTACGGTCAGTGGAAATTAGAGACAGTAGAACTGGAGTTCTTAGTTCACTTGAATAAGGTGTCAGCACAACTAAGGAAAATTGGATTTGCTTAATTTTTCTTGTTCTGTAATTCTTCGAATCCAATCAGGGCTTTTAAACATAGCATGAGGTTCTGTACCCTCCCCAGACAACCAGCACTAAGCATTACGTGTTCCCTAGAGCAGTGTGTGCATTCGCTGGCTTACTGGCATTTTAGCAGCAAAGGAGGCCAGAAAAGACCAGGCCTTGGAGGTGTCAGAGGCGCTAAAAAGAGAAAGTGCATAGGAAGGAAATATATTGCACTGATTCATGTAAGAGACCCTCCCTGAGGTACAGAGTTTGTTCTGTACAATTGCTGTGGTAAGCATAGTGTAGAACTGATGTATGCAAAAAAGTGTATAATTAATTTGTGATAATGCTGAGGAGGATCACAAATTACACATCAGTTTTGAATGTCAGCTTCACATATAGGGAGTAGTCTCTCAGCACGTTCAGGGTGGGTGGGCTTAGCACATTTTAAACTATTAAAGAACAAACTACTTCCTATGCTGTTCACTTTGTTCATCCAAAATCAATTGGTAGTGGTGCTGTTTTTTCTCGTAGCAGTGCTGAATCCTTAGTGTTGCAAGGGGGATGGTTTAGAAAACCTGCCTGTTAAGAAAAGAGGCAGAAGAAGCCTGTCTTGTTTTTAAGTGAATCTTAAAAACACTTTTGCATGGTTGCAAGGACCCTGCCATTTGATGGTGCATTTGGTTTTATTCCTCCATTCTGGGTAAAGTGCGAACTTGCAATTTTATATGAAGATGTAACTGGTGAGTTCAGACTAAAAATAAGATCAACATGATCTTTAGGGCATGAGGGCAACTGTTAAATCATCTTTCAGTAATAAGTTGGCTTAGAGGCTTTCAGTGAGCTTGCCTGTGCTTTCATTCCCCATTTAGGAACGTCAGTAACTGCACTAGACTAGCAGCAGAATTGTGCTGGCATAGCTGGGGGTGTGAACACACTGGAATGAAGGGGCAGTTGGACTGCACTAATCCACCTGCACAGTCTTTGCCTCTCAGCAAAGCTGGCCTGGGTAGTTTTCTCTGCAGATTGTCCTTGAGGGGTAGGGTCCTGTGAGAGTGGCAACTGCAGGAAATTGGGTAGTTGGAGGTGGCTGATAAAGCTGAACGGGACTACTTAAAACATGGCTGAAAAATAAGCATATTCTTCCCCTTCCCAAACTAACTAGGTCTGTGGCAACGTTTTTTTTTAAAGTTAAAAATGACTGGCAATAGCTATCCTAACAATTTCTAGATCTTGCATAAGTATCCTTCTCCTGCTGCATTTAGCATTTGGAAATCTCGAGAGTCCTGTTCATTTCTCTTCTCGTAGGCAAAACCCAGCAGAAGGCCTGGACAGACTGGTCTTACGGACTCCTTTCTGTAGCAGGGGCCTTTACTTTCAACACTGTAGTCCCTTCAAGAATTCAGTGTTTGAACTGACACTAGTGATACTGTTGCCTTTGAACTACGTGGCCGGTTTATGCAACACCAGAATGTTGTAAATTCCAGTTGCACCTGATGTCCATAGCCTCATTAACTGAGGAAACACGGATCTGCTCCAGCAGAGGAGTAACCTGAGATAAAGAGGATGTATTTTGCAGTTGAGTCAGTCCTGTGCCAGAGGGTAAGGAAAGAAATAGCTACAGTGTTCTGATATTAAACATACTCAGTTTTCTTCACAGGAGGTGGTCAGTTGCCTGCCAGAATTTGAAGCTGCATTTTGACGCTTCACAGTAAGCACGGGGTTGACAAACACGTCTCAGAGCTGAGCTACCTTTGTGAGATGTGGGACAAAGGGTGACAAGTCTCTGCTCCCTTCTTGCCATTGTGCTCTCAGAAGAGCTGGTGCACATGGTGTTCAGTCTTTTCTTAGCTTCCCGTTTCTCGTGCCAGAACACAGGTTATCTCATTCCTGCTCTTGGCTAACCCTGCAAGAGTACTGTGAAATGTCATCTGCAGCTCCTGTGCGTATCAGTGAGGCTGCCCCTCTGGACTGCCTCCTTTGAGAGACACTTGAGGAGGCTGCACAGAATTCTTCTTGTGCAGGTGTGGGTTCTGCAGTACTGGGCTTCCTTACCGACTGCAGCATTTCTGTTTCTTGCTTTTAAGGCATTTTTGTCTCCCCTCCCCCCTTTAATTTTGCACACTTATCCTGAAAAAACTCAAATTACTAGCTCAAGCTTTAGAAGAGTTTCTGTATATGTAAAAACTGTGAGAGATTTGAGTCATGTCTGTGGCTGTAACCTAAGGTGCAAGATGCCACAGACTTCTGGTGTGACTTTGGGACAAATTAGTTCATCTTCCCTGCTCTTTTTTCTGTAGCAGAAACTTTTACATTACATGTGTATTTGTTTTCATGATGGCTTTACAGTATTAAAAGAAATTGAATTATCCTATACATTCATAAAACTTGTATCCTGTTTACCTGATATCAGTTGATCCTTTCTGATAAACTTTCTATGGATTGTCCACTAATGCTGCTTTTGGTTACTCGGTCTATATGAATTTTCATTGAACTGGGAGGCTGAGGGGGGACCTCATGAATGTTTATCAATACGTAAAGGGTGAGTGGCGGGAGGATGGAGCCAGGCTCTGCTCTGTTATGTCCAATGATAGGATAAGGGGCAAGAGGTGCAAGCTGGAGCATAAGAGGTTCTGCAGAAACGTAAGAAAAAACTTTGTCACTGTGAGGGTGACAGAGCCTGGACCAGGCCGCCCAGAGGGGTTGTGGAGTCTCCTTCTCTGGAGAGATTTAAAACCTGCCTGGACACGTTCCTGTGTGACCTGCTCTAGGTGGCCCTGCTCTGGCAGGGGGGTTGGACTAGATGATCTTTTGAGGTCCCTTCCAGCTCTTAACATTCTGTGATTCTGTGAACTATAATTCTGCTTTAGGACAAGCAGTGTATCACGCTTCTGATTTCTAATAAAAAACTGAGCTAGAAGAAAACTATAGGGTAGTTTTCAGAGGGAACCAAGTTCAGTATGAAGGTGTTGTGCTCCCTTGTTCCCCTCGTAATCTTCCACAGAGTCCCTTCAGTGCTTCCCACCTGTGGGCTTGCATGACTGTTTTGAAGTACTTCATCCAAAGACTTTGCACATTCTGATGAATGTTTTTCTTGCAGTTACCGCTGTGATGATTTTGTAGTCAATGATACCAAGCTGGGCCTGGTACAGAAGGTCAGAGAGCACCTACAGAACTTGGAAAAGTAAGTAGTTTGTTGACATCCAGTCTGCTTTGGGTGGACTTGTAATATTGCATGATTTAAGTGGTATGTCTAAATACCCTTTTTGTCACTGAGACGGAGAACAAAGGGGTTTGACTGGTCTTGCATGCTTTGTTTCTCACACAGTGAAGCTTGTAGAAGCAGCATATGGTGATTCATGAATTTTGATACAGATTGTCTTGCTACCTAGCCAATAATTACTGTCTTTTTCCATGGAAATGGGAGAGAATTTCCACAACATAATCATAGCTTTGTCAAAACCAGAATGTGTCTGTAGCAGAAGGGAATGCAGATGGAAGCAGTTTTCGTGTTAGTTGCGTAGTTTCTTTTCAAAACAAAAAAAATGAAGAAAGCTTATGAACTTGGAATTGTGCAGAAGACATGTTTTTCCATTGCCTTTATCTGGTACTGTTTTACAGAGAAGTAGATATCTATAATTACAGTCTTTGTGATGCAGATTGGGCCAGTGCTAGGCAGCAAATAGTCTTTTCACAGTTTGCTTGGAAATTTTATATAATACTGTGTAGAAGGATGTGTACATACAGTGCTTCCAAAGATGTTTGAATGCCCTAGAGTTCAAACAGGGACTCCTGCTAAGAAATTGCTGTGATTTTGGCAAGCCTCTGGATCCTCCCCGAGTTACATGTGTCACTTTCTCTGTAGGCAATGTTAACATTTTCATATACAACGAGATTTGAAGATGTTTAAGTATAATGAGGTGTACACATTAGTATTTTGGAAATGTCCAGGAGATCTAACTCCTTGAAAGGCAAATGAATAAATATGGAGGCTTCTGTTGTGTGTAAGGACAGCTTTTTGAATGTTTGGAGGGCTTTTTAGTGGGAAAACAAACAAACAAAACCAACAAATAAAACCCCAAACCAACAAAACCCAAGACAAACCCCACCAAATCTAAAACAAGTTATGGTTTTGCTATTAGATTAGAGAGAAGTCATAAAATAGTAGAATTGAGGTGCCAGTAATTTCCAGTGATGTGGAAAATAATAACTAATTGTTCTTGTAACTTTGTTTTAGTATTAAACAAATGTTATAACTTCATGTATTTTGACTGAAGTCAGCTATAATACATAGGTGCTAGCTCAAGATATTTATGCTTACTTTGTTGGGATTTTTAAATTTTTTTTAATAGTTGTCTTTCTAAAGGCTTAGATGATTATTCTGACAAGTATTTTATGGGAAGCATTCCTTTGATTAAGAAAAAAGATGAGTATTTTAGATGAAAAGTAGCATGTTAATAAGACTACTCTACAGGATGCATACTGTAGCATGACTAATTTAATGCAATTAACTTGGGCATGAATGTTGAAAGTAGGATGTGTCTGTACTCTGAGTTAGATGCAGTCTGTTTTGAGACCGAGAAGAGTATGTTGCAATAAGGAAGCTCTTAATTATCTTAATGACAACTGGTGACAGATGTAATCACTGTGTTAAACGTTAGGATGATTATCTGTTTTCCATTTCACACGATATTTTGTTGTTATAGTAAGTGACCTCTTTTACTTTACAACAGTTCAGCCTTTACATCAGACAGACATAGGAAAAGAAAACTACTGGAAAACTCATCTCTGAACAGCAAGTTATTAAAAGTAAATGTAAGTACAACAGATCTGATGCGATGAGTTTAATGGTTTTTTCTAAACCTGTTGAGGCCTAGACTTGAAATGATTAGAATCGGTTACGCAAATTCTGCTTGGTGCACTTTGTCTTCTCATTTCCTGACCACACACCTAGAAGAACCCCTTCTCACAGAAGAATGTTTGATATTCTGCTGCATTTCTGTTGACCTAGACTTTGAGCTTCCCTGTGCTTAAGAAGGATTTCCTGTCAAGATGGAGCTTCAGTGCCACTTGAGCTTGGTGGGATCAGCAGAATTGGGTGGAGCTAGTACCTGTTGGGATTACAGAGATAGACATAAGACTTTTCTGAGCAGACAAAGGGGTTATGGCTTTTTCTGCTTCTTTGGTTGTTTCAGGATTTTAGAGTGCAGAAGGCTGTCTTCAGCTATGAGGAACAATAGCCTGATTATAAAGAGAAGTGTTTGACCGTGAATGGAATTAAGAGGGTGGGAGCAAAGCAGTCCATTGCTGTAGAGCTTTGGTTACTTAAAAACTGCACTACCTACAGTTAATGTAGGATCATCTGAATATGCTGTGTACGCTTCCTCTACTGTCCCCATCTTGGGGTGACTGAGGAAGCCTAGGAGAAATAGAAGTAAAATTCTAGTCAACTTTTAGATACAGAGAAGACAGAAGTAGAATGAACTTAATACTGCTTTTATTCTTAGTCTGTGCTGTTTTCTCAGTTTTGTTAATCCTTGAATATTACCCATGATGATCTTCTTATTCCAGGCACTTTGGATCCTCCGCTAGGAAAGGCAGGGCACTGTTGTTTGCGTTAATACCATGCAGTCTCACCCTGGGCAAGAGTGAGAAAAGAATGTGCTAAGGGCACTGTGGTGTTTGTACTTCAAAGTTTTATTCTTTTTTTGCAAAATCCGTCTTTCCTTTTAAACAATTCTTACTGAACTGGTAAATTCCTTATGTAAACCTTTTTTTAAATTATTTTTTTTAACAACGTATACACAAATATTCTGCTGTCCTTAGTTCTTCATCAGAGACTGTGTTTGTGGTAGACTTGGGGAGGGGAAAAGAAGTTTCATTGGAACGCTGTGGCTTATTTACATGCAGACTTTGGTGTGAAGTAATAGATTCATTTTGAGACACAACTACTAAAAGATAGCCTAGCTTCTAAATTTTATGAAGAATGCCCAAAATTGATGGGTTTTCGGTATGATATTTTGTAGACAACAGAACGTGTGCAAGTGTTTTGGATTCTAGGAATCAGTAATGCAACACTGTCCACATTTCTCTTTCCTCTCCTCCTAGCCCATGCCGAAGATTATTTGGCAAAAAGCAAGCTCATCTCTGGGTAACAGAGATCTGTTGAATGTTCTGGACTGGAAATGGTGCATATTTTCCTTCTCTTCATTCAACACATTGCTTTTTCTTTGCACAGTCTGACTTGACTGTTTCTTTCCCAAATCAGTGCTGTTGTCTCTCTGTCAAAAACCCTCCTGGCCCCCACAAAACCCCCCGAAGACAGCAGGCTAGTGCTGGTGACATGAAAGCAATCTGCAGGCTGCCACACCGTGCATATTAGACAGGGGACTAGATGGATAAGGATTGGTATTTTCTTTTCTCAAAGGCACTTCAGGGGGACTGCTGTCTGGTTCTCACCGAACATCACTGCAGTGTGAATATTTAACATATATACACACTAATAGGAGAATAGTATTTTACTACAGTAAAAGCCTGTGATTAACTCTGTGTTGTACTATTCTAGATTTAATTGCACAGGAAAAGATGTGGCGTAGTTTTCTGTTGACAGGAATGAGTAAGAAACGGGTTTTGTGTCACGATGAAGCTTCAAGGCGGCTGGAGCTGCTGAGGTGGTTGCTTTGGCTTTGAAGCTGCTGATGTCACAGGAATAGCTCTGTGGGGAGATGGTCGGGGAGCAACATGAAGTCTTTCTTTAACTTGACTGTTCTCATTTGCAGGGAAGCACCACCGCCCTTTGTGCCACAGGCCTTCGGAACCTGGGGAATACGTGTTTCATGAATGCAATCCTTCAGTCTCTCAGGTACCTCTGAAGCTTTCCCCGTGCTTCTGTGAGAGCGGTCACGCGTGCTACCACGAGGCAGGTGAATTTGGCAAGTTGCCAGCTTACAGAAGTGTGCCCGGATTTGCAGCAGTGGGTGTCTGCTGGTACCACAAAGTTGTGTTTCACAGTGGGAAGGGCTTCCTGTGATGCGGTGTTCCAGAGGGTGCCTGCCGTTTTCTCAGTGGAGAAGGAGACTGCCCTTTTATTGCTGAGGCTGTTCAGACATGACAATGCTTATGGTATCTGTAAGGGCAGAGACAGCGCTTTAGGGGATGAGGGTCTCATGGCAGTGGGTAGGAGAACAGCGTCTGCAGTGCTGAGACATTACACTTCATTTCATTGCTGCCAAGACTGCTGCAGTTCTGTAATTGTCCTCTTGCACTACTGAATTTGCCTACTGGGAGACTACAGATTCGGGCTGATTGGTCTCCATTTTCTTACCTGTCATTCAGGGTTCACTGGTAGGAGTTGAGGCACATACTTCTTATGTTCTATTACTGGGA
The DNA here is from genome assembly GCA_024336885.1 of Actenoides hombroni. NCBI lineage: Eukaryota > Metazoa > Chordata > Aves > Coraciiformes > Alcedinidae > Actenoides > Actenoides hombroni. The sequence continues at coordinate 2,356,998 of WUAM01000311.1, forward strand.
CTGTGGTAGCAGAGGTTAGAATTGCTAGGAGGGAGTAGACATGGAGTTAACCTCCTGAGCAGATGAAGCCTACTTTGTTAAGGAATGATACTTGTCTGTCATGGTATCTCTCACTCAAAGCAGGGCCAAAATGTAATTGTTTCAGGTAGCTGGAATGATTTATTTACAGATCTGCTCAGTCATTTACAAGAGTGAGTGTTTGCTGGAGCATTTCATGTCTCTTGGACTGTTCATGATTACCATCTTCTACCATGACATGAAGTTGTTTTTACGCATTTCGAAGAACAGGCTCCAGGATACATAATGTTCTCTTTATTCTCTCCCCTTCAAGGATTTCATTCATTTTTCCTTTCTTCATAGTAACATTCAGCAGTTTTGCTGCTACTTCAAAGAGCTGCCTGCTGTGGAGCTGAGGAATGGGAAGACGGCCGGCAGGAGAACTTACCATACCAGAAGCCAGGGGGATAACAATGTGTAAGCTGCATGTTCCTTTAACTTGACAGAAAACAGCAAAGGCTTGGGTAGTAGAGCCACTATATGCTTTCAGTGTTGCACAGTCATAGAAAAATGATTCATGGGGGACAGTTACAGAAAAATAGTTGGCTGTACAAAAAAAGAAATTTGTATCGCTTGCAGTTTGCTTGTGTAGGTCAGGTGCTGCAGGGGGAAGTAGTCAGATGTATCAGAAAGCATTGGAGTGTAACTTCAACTGTAAAGTAACGTTACAAAGTGCTAGTTATTTGTACTCCAGGTACTACATTACTTAAATCTAGCTAAAATATAGTCATGGAAGTGTGTCTGCAAGTGAATATACTAAAAAAAAAAATCACATTAAAAAAGAATCTGTCATTTGTTTGAGAAAGCCTTAAAGGAATGGTTAGTGGATTCTACTGTAAAATAGTGACAGGTGGATAGATTCCCTGGTAAGTCTTCAGCATCTGAAGTGTAATTTTCCTAACCTTTGTTTCTCTCCCATGGTTATGAGTAGCATTTTGAACATAAAAATCTTTGAAGTACTGGAAAGGGTATTTACCCAATGATTACAGTCTTCACCAGAGTGTTGTCTGACAATTACTGATCTAGTAAACCTACGAGGGTTATAACACAAACCCATGTTAATCACCATCTTTTAACTTCTTTACAGCTCATTGGTGGAAGAATTCAGAAAGACACTCTGTGCTTTATGGCAAGGAAGCCAAACTGCATTTAGTCCGGAGTCTTTATTTTACGTCGTTTGGAAAATCATGCCAAATTTTAGGTAAGTTTTGTAAAAGAAGAACAATATTCTTGATTGCCACCTTGTATTGCTGGTGTCCTACTCTAAATTTTGCTGTATCCCTGGGATGTACTCTACACAGCTTTCCCATATGCTCTCAAATATACTTCGAAAGGATCTTTGACAGTTTTCTGTTCATCAGTAGTGGTTTTTTCCCTGCCCTTCTACTACATGCTACATGTAGCTGTGTTGGAGAGGACAAACACCTCAAATACTAAAATAGTAGTAGTTGTACCTTTGAGACAGTGCTCCAAAGGGCAGAAGAATCAATACAGTGACTGGTAGAGAAGTGCAAAGTACATGGTGCTGACAGAACCCAAGCTTGGCTGCAATAAGAGAGCAGTGTAGTTTGATTCAAAAAGGTACGGCACCTACAGGCCTAAATGCAAATGTACTGGCTGAAACTTCCTTGATTCTCTCAGAATACTGCAGTCACCAGCTGGACATGAAATAAGGGCTGTAAGAATAAAATCTTGTGTGTAATAGGAGTTTTGTGCCCATACTGACAAAAATAAAAAGACAATAAAAAGAAAGGGAAAAATCAGGTTACCCAAGTAAATCAAAGTATCGTTCCTCTCCAAGGTCTCTCTGTCCTGGCCCCAGAACCTCTTTCAAAGGAGCACTGAAACCTGTTAGGATATATTGTGACTAAGGTAAGTTGCTCCGTGTTTGCAGGTGGTAAAGATATTCTGTTATCTGTTACATCTCCAGCAGTGCTGAAAAGATGCTGTGAATGCATCTGCTCAATGAGTAATGTTAATAACACATATCTCTTTATTCTGTTCTTCACACTGCCAAATATCTTTCACTGGGCTTATGAGAATCAAGGAAGTTTGATACCAGTAGTTGCAAACAGCGACCAAAACGTTAAAGGCAAATGAATGTCATCCCTAATGTCCTTGACGAGTCTTCCCATTAGTCTTCACTACAATTCCAGTTAGACTGAGAAATCAGTTCATTGAAGTTCTTCAAGCAAATTTTCAGCACTGTGGGTTCTATGGCAGCTTTTAAAAGAAAAAGTGGTGTTTGTTGGGGTTGTGCCCCTTTTATTTTTATTCTCAAGTTAGCTGGGTGCGTACCCATGATTAACTGGGAAGAAAACTCATTAAGTGGCATGGAGTTGCTTAGTAGATCCCTGCTCTCACATGATCTAGGCAGAAAATTTTAATTTGGTCAGTGCTTAATTGTACCTTGTAAAACCTGACGATGTTACAATTCTTGTGTGCTTCTTGTGAGATTGGTAGGAGAAGGTGGATTGCCATACATCCAGGCAAGGAAAGGAAACCAGAGCTAGCAGCATGTTAATAGCAAACCAGCCACTTTGCCTTGTGTTTATGAAGCCTGAAGTGGTGATGGGGCAGGGGGAGAAAACCTGGTTGGAAATGTGGTTTAACTGTTTTAGCTCAAAGAGATTTCAGTTGTTAAAGGCACATTGTGCCTGCTTCCAAGGACTGCAAATGCTGTTTTTCTTACAGGTTCTAGCAAAACCTGCTGCTAGTGCACCTTGTGGCCCTCTGTCTCAGGTTGTGTGTGGGGAATAGAGAATAGAGTTTATAGTTATAAGCACAACTTATGCCTCTGGGCTGTAATGCTGCTGTTTCAGACCTTCTCCGTGACTGCTGGACAAAGTCTGCTGCTGTCATTCTGCATGCTGAGAGAGTTCTGTAGCCTCATGCTGAGTTGCAAGATGTGTATTTTGCTGATTTATTGCTGTATAAATAGCACGCTCTATTTTCCTAGTAACTGTTCCTGTTTATTATCCTATCTTGTTGCTAGTAGGAGAAGGCATGTTGGAGGTGGGCTTAACCTGGATTGCCTCGGGTGGATGGAGATCAGTTTTACTGCACGAGCTTACTATCAGAGAAACTATGGTTTTTGCTGGAGGGCTTTAAGGTGGTTGTTTATTTTAAACAGTGCATTGTCCATGTCATCATGTCATTTAAAGATCTGTATCTCTAAGTATGCTTTTTAAGAAATCCAAAGGATTTTTAATTCACATATTTGTGTGCAAGTATAAACACATGCACCAGGAGCACAACTAACAATGGGGAAGGATTCCAAAGGTTCATGCATCAAATGTGTTGCAGAGCAAGCGTGCCATATACTTATGAGCTGTTTATTACGATCATTTATATGCTATTAAATTGAAGATACTTCTATTCAGTAAACTAAGCACATGTTGTGTTACCTCAGCAGCTTCAAAATAATCTTACAATGTGCACAGTTCACATGCAGCTTCGAAGTTGAGTTCTGTGGTACTGCTTTGTGTCATAATAACACATGGTTGTTTTGCAACTTTGGGAGGATTAAGTCCTATTTTTTGGCTGCACAGGACTCTGGCCTGTTGAAGCACAGCAGTGTTTCTGTGTGCCAGTTTTTCTGTTGTCAAAGGTAGGTGGTGCTGCCAGGAGTTTTCAGGGTACTCTAAGATAGCTGCTATTTTTCTTGAAGCTGCTTGTATGGAAGACAACATTACTGTAATTCTACAAGATGAAAAGGCTTTCTTTTATTTTTATTTTGTTACCTCAAGCAGTAGGTAGCAATTTTGTAGGACATACCTCTGTTTTCACTAAGCACATCAGCATCGTATTGCATACTTCTGTTGCACTGAGTCTGTCCTCTTTTTCTCTCCAACTCTAGGTACTGTGCTGTGAGTCTTGGGGACATTTTCCCTCCCCTGAGCAGCATAAAAACCCCATCTCTGGTATTCTTTCCCCAACGCTCCCATGTGATAGTTATTGTGCCAGTTCTTACGTGGAGTAGTGGGGAGGAAAAGTGGCAGGGAGGTATGATAAAGCAACAGAAAATAATGGCCAAGAGGAAGAGGGAAAGCCAGTGCTATGCTGCAGGGATTTTTGTAACTAGGCCTACAAAGACTTCCACATAATTATGTCAGTGTTGCACAAAGCTTTCACTCTTTTGCTATGTATGCTTTCCTGCTTCCTTTCAGGATTCATCTTACAGCAAATGAATAGTAGCTGTTTGTTGATGCATGATTTAGCTTAAATAACTTTCAAGGCATATTTTACCCTGATGGCTTCTCTGTTCCATTCAGTTAGGTTTGTTAGTAGTGAAATGATAATGGTAACTCTTTGATCAGCATTGTTGCTGATAAGCATAACACATCAGAGGCTGGAGCCCTGTCCTGCCAAATCCAGATGCTCAAGAGATGCTCTGGGTATCCCACCATTACTTCCCTCTCCCAACAAATGGTTTGTGGGTTACGCAGGGGACGTGTGCAGTTCTGAGTGTGGCTGTATATCTTGCTGTAGAAGAGGAAAGAGATCTCTCTTTCATCCTAGTTATTCCAGACTTCGTATTGTTGCTGAAAGATCCATGTGGAAAACAAACGAACAGATTAAAGTCTTGGCTTTGGTGGGGAGGGGAACAAACATGCAAACACCTGGAACTGCTGAAGTGAGTGGGATTAGTGGCTGAATGAAAACTGCTCAGAAATACTGACTCTAAATCCCACATGAACAATACCTTTTGTGGTGCCTTCCTTTTGAATCTTAGCAAGTTTGAGATTTCAGTATATCAACCATAATTTGTAGTAGTTTCAGTAGTTACAGTAAGGATGTATAGTGCTCTGTCTGAATGCTGCTCAGAACAGTTCTGCAGAGGTACTCATCGATGTAATCAGTAACTAAGAAAAAGGAGAAATGCTTTGTGTGAGCAAGGGGAAGTCACTGCTGCCATTGTTTACTTATTTATTAACATGTATAGGAGACCTAGGATGGTACTAGCACAGACTGAGTTTGGTGAAGCCAGTGAACATGCAGCTATGCTGTGTTAACTGAACAGCTGAGCAAATGTCTCTGCTGCTCCCTGTTGTTCTCTAAAAGGTCTCTTCCTGTCTAAAAATGTCTATTCATAAATGCTTCTTTGTCCTCAAAAAGAAACTTGCAGCGAATTTGAGAGTGGCACAGAATGAAAATTGAGTAGTCTGTCTAAACATTGTTGTACCTTGCCAAGAGCTACTTGGAAAACTTTTTTTGGTACCAAAAAAATGGGTGTCTGTAAAGCCTGCTCAGTATTGTTAAACAAGCAGCGGTTCTTTCCAGTGCCCCTGGCACTCTCCGTGTCCACACTACAGCAACGTGTATGTTGGGTGATTTTGTTGCTCTTGTTTCCTTTTCTCTTAAGGGGATACCAGCAACAAGATGCCCATGAGTTCATGCGTTACCTTTTGGACCATCTACACCTCGAACTCCAGGGTGGCTTCAATGGTGTTTCACGTTCAGTACTTTTGCAAGAAAATTCTAGCCTGTCTGCAAGCAACAAATGTTGCATGTAAGAAGTGGTTTTTAATTTCTTCAAAACTGTAATGCCTTTGTGTGGGTCTGGGCGTGGTGAATCTGGAATTTCAAATGCATGGTTCCTTGTGTAAGTTTTCTGTAGTGGCTCTGTAATGTTGGAGGATGTGCTTCCCGTCAGAAGGAAGTGCCCAAGATGAGTTTTTCATCAGTGGGAATCAGCACACTGGCGAAGTTGTGAACGCATTTTAGTTCCTTCTTCTTCCAGAAGTAAAAAAAGGGATTTGTTACTTTCTCTTCTATGCCCATATAGAATTCTGTCTTCTCTTCAGACTATCTCATTGTCTTAGGGTGATAGGTTGCCTGAATGGTACAGGAGCAAAAAAAGATGTCCAAGTATGCATAGATTTAAATTGTCAGCAGACGTCCCGGATTAAAGACTGAGCAATGCAGTTATGGTCTGAATTCAGTTTTCCTGCAGCTGATCTTGCTATATTTGCATATCACTTGACAGAGTTAAAACTGTTGCTATTTATTCCCCCCCCCCCCCCCCCCCCCCCCCCCCCCCCCCCCCGCCCCCGCCGCCGCCTGACCCCCCCCTCCCGCCTCACCCCCACGCCCCGCCCGCCCTG
>WUAM01000311.1:2363261-2402661 GCA_024336885.1 Actenoides hombroni
AGCGTGGTCGCAGGCCCCCCCTCTTCCGCGCAAATGGGGGCGGGGGGTGTGAGCAGGAGGGGGGGGGGGGGGGGGAAAGCCGCGCCCACACCCTTTTTTTGTGTTTTTTTTCCCCCCCCCCCCCCCCCCCGGTGATTTTGATTTTCATGTTACTGTGTGCCTTGAAACAGAGGTAATCCCTGTTTCACTCCTTGTTCTGTACCCAAAATACTGTTGCTGTATTCTGTCCCAGGTGAGTTTTCTCTCAGATTGAAACTGTTGCAGTCAGAGAACATTTTAATTTGCTTCAAGAAGGCATATTAAGTCAGTTCAACCTGCATATTTGGTCCTTAAGTCCTTGTTTTCCCTATGTAAGAGTAAGTTTTCCCTTTCTATACTGATTAGGATGTAACAAGCAGGTCTGAGAGATGCAGGATTTTATAGGTGCTTCATTAGGGAAAGCCTGGAGTTTGGATTGTGCTCTTTCCCACATCTGTGTTGCTTTGCTGATGCATGGTCTCATGAAAGAATATTAAAATGTTCTTAGAATTGAAGCGTATTTAAAAAAGCAAACCAGTTTTATCAACATTCTGAATGTCAAAACCCAAGAAGAATTTAAACTTTGTTCATGTATTTACCGTGAATTCATCTTAAGAATGGCTGTCCAAATGCATGGTGAGGTGGAACAAGCCGCCTTCTTTCATGGACAAATTAAGGTCACATTGACGTAAATGCCTACAGTAAAGTAATAACTGTGCTGTGAATGCTCTCTTGTTGAGAGTTTTGGGTAGCCGTTTCCTTTTGCTCAACAAGAAGCGTTGACATTAACTAGAGATGTAGGTGGAGTGCAGATAAGGAACAGGTTTCTGCAGGCTAGCAGCATCAGATCTGCAAGCACAAAGTACCAAGTCTAGAAGCTGTATAATAATGTAAGTGAAATTTATTTTTTTTTTATAGGACTATGAGAAGTCTGTTACAAAATTAGCCAAGAAGAGAGTAACAACAGCGCAGACAACAGTGATGATAATGCATATGGTTTATATTTTAATGCATCTTAAGCGGTCTTTGGAAGTGAAGTGAAATATGCTTTAAGACAAAAGTATTTCTAACACAGGGTGTAGAGAATTAAGCAGAAGTATGCTTGACCTACATAAGAAGGAAAAATGTTTTGGAAACAATTTGAATTACAGGGTTAAAATACTGTAGGCCTGTGAGCATCAGCTCTCCATTACAGAAATAGAGTCAATCGGAATGCTTTCAGCACTGACATGTTGAGCATCTGCTTTGAGGATGTGCAGTTCACAGTTTCTGTAGGTCACAGAGAAAGCACAAGTATTCTATCAGCTAAATACTTGCACTGTACAATTCTCTGGTGAATGACATGCCTGGTGGATGAACTCGGTCACTGTTTGTTACACAAGGGCAAAACTGCTCTGCCGAGTAGTGGTGAGTTATAAGGAGTAAACCTGTAACAGGTATTGAAAATGAACCTCTGACATTCTGACTGACTTTACCTCTCTAATGTGGTTTGTCTAGAAATGGAGCATCTACTGTTGTCACAGCAATTTTTGGAGGCATTCTTCAAAATGAAGTCAACTGCCTAATATGTGGGACTGAATCTAGAAAGTTTGACCCATTCCTAGGTAAGGTGCCTCTTGTTTTCAAAATAATAGATGACTTAAGGCAGAAAAATAAATTTAAAGCTTGATATGTTTAGACATCACATGACTAAATCAGATTCTAAATCAGATTTTTAGCCTGAAAAGATCAGGCATGGTTTTACTCAGCCCTGATTTTTGGTTTTGTCATTGTTTTTCTAGACCTTTCACTAGATATTCCAAGTCAGTTCCGAAATAAACGTACTAAAAATCAAGAAAGTGGACCAATGTGCACTCTAAGAGGTAAGAGAGCTTGGATAATGAAAGCATTACTATGAATGTAAGTCATAGACTGTTCAGAGTATGTGTTTCACGGGAGCCAGGCTCTCACCTCGAGAGTGACTTGATGCCACACGCCATCTAATTTTATGAGATTCCGTGGTAGAAGGTACCAGAATAATTTTCCATGTAGGTTTTACTCCAGTTGCTGTGTATTGACATGATAAACTGGCACTGAGAAGTGAAGTGCTTTAGGGGGTTTAGCACAAACATGGAGGAGGATTCCAGCAGAGGTTTTTAGTGGTGGTCAGAGTATTTCTAACACATTTCCATCTTTCCAACGCTCAGCTGCTATTTCATTGTTGCCTACTGGCGTTTGCAAAGGCTCTGTGTTTAGAGTTCTGTCTGTACCCCTTGCACGTAGTAAGGATGGCTCTTGGGTGTTCTGCGTTTTACAAGACATAAATACAATCCTGCCAAGTTGGGCGGTGGTGCTGTTTATGGACCTTATGTTGAAGGATGTAGATGTTTACAGATTCGTGAATGTACTTGCTGCAGATTGTGACATATTAAGCAACTCACCATTATGTTCTTTGTTCACCAAAACCAGATACTGAATATTGAATTGTTAAGTATTCTTTGTTAGAAAGTAATTTAGTTTCTTTTGAAAGCAGTTGTGCTGGATATTGGATAGGATCCTGTTTGAAATACAGAGATTGTGTGAATGCCTTTTTTCCTCCTGAACTGCTTATAGCTGTGTTTTCAGGAACAGGGAGTTCTGCACGTTACAGCAGGTTTTTGTATTAAAAAACTGATTTTTGCTGCACAAATGTGTATGTTAACTAGACTGATTGCAGCAGATACAAATGTTTTCTATATTGCTGTTTTTATTTCATGTTACAAAAAATCACTGGATGCTATCTAGAATCGGTGTTTGGGGTTTTTTGTATCCTCTTCTTTTTTAGATTGTCTTCGCAGTTTTACAGACCTGGAGGAACTCGATGAAACAGAGCTGTATATGTGTCACAAATGCAAAAAGAAACAGAAGTCCACCAAAAAATTCTGGATTCAGAAACTACCAAAGGTTTGTATAAGCACAAAAAGTAACAGTGTGACTATATTAAAGGAAGTAACAGCTCAACCCTTAGTAGACCCAACAGCTAGCCTTCCTCTAGGCTGTAAATTCAGCCTTTTCCTCTAATGCATCCCTGTTGGGTTTTTTAATGATGCAGGTGCTATGCTTACACTTGAAACGATTTCACTGGACAGCATATCTGAGAAACAAGGTTGATACGTACGTTGAGTTTCCCTTACGAGGCCTCGACATGAAATGCTACTTGTTAGAGGTATGAAGATTCACTGATTCTTTCTCTAGAAAGCTGTTCCATGCTCTGTGTCTTTATTATAAATTATAGTAGGTGCTATTGAGATTTGAAGAGTTTTCTGTCTTTTGAACCACAGCCTGAGAACAGTGGCCCGGAAAGCTGCCTGTATGACCTTGCGGCTGTTGTTGTGCATCATGGTTCAGGGTGAGTACAAGAACTAAGGTTGCTTCTTGGCAGAGACCTTCTCCCCATGAAGTACATGCAGAGTTTATGAAGGTTTTTCTGTCCTGATTTGAATGTATTTGTACTGGTGGAAAGATGCAGTAGCTGATAAACTTACATGAAACTCAGCTGAATTAACTTCTGTGCAGATGTTTCTGTGAATGCCCACTGGCAGTCTTTGAGGATAGTGACTGTAAGTGTGAGACACAACGAAAATAGCCTGGTTCCTCTAGGAATGGACAACTCCTAAACCAACAGGCTGAATCAAGGGGCATTTCAGAAGTTAATGCCTCAGTTTAAAATTCTTAGTACAAAGCAGAAGTATTTTTGACTCTTGCCTTTATGCCAAAGGAGTGTGTGTGCATTTTTGGAACAACTGTAGATTTCAGATTGGCACAGTGAAAACCATTACCCTGTATTTACCTTTTAATGTTAGTAGGCATACCACGAGGCTGGCTGGTGTTCATGCTTTGAAGTGACTGCATGTATTTCGTTTTTATCCTTTGCTCAGCTCTGGACAGTCTTATCAAGAACAACATTAGTAGTGACAAGACAACTATTTATCTTGAGAGAAAGATGTTATTTTTGTTTCGGCAGTCACTCCATGGGTGTGAGCTGTGAAAGGAGTTTTCTTTAGGAAACCAAACCACGTTAATCAAAACCTTGCTGATACCTGAACTTAAATCAAAGATACTAAACCTAAAATTCTATCCAGAAAGCCCCTTCTCTTGCTTTCTCGAGGGGAATGGTCTGGACTCTGAAAGATCTGGTTACTAAAGGCAGCACTTGTAACATCATCTGACTGGTGCTTCAAAATTATGGGGACATCGTATAGACAGCAGAGAAAATCTGGTCATGATTAGAATGTAATTAGAGGGTTGGAAACTCCGAGCATGCGTTACAACATTGAAGCAAGTAAAGCAGGCCTTGGCTTGGGGTTGCAGGGTAATGATAATTGACTGTGTTTGTGTTTCTGCTGTGTTAGATTCAAGAAATAATGGCTCCAAGATGTGTGTTTGTTTTTCAAGGTGAACTTGAAAAGTTTTCTTCTTGGGAATCTGGGAATAGTTGTGCTGTGAGTGCTTTTGATTACATTGAGATTATATTTAGACTGTGTGTGTCTCAAGACCTAAATGGGGAAGGGTTCTGAAAACAAGAGCATAGTGAAAGTTCTAAGCTAATGCTTCAATAATAACAGGTGATAGACTTGACTTTTATGTAGGCAAACATGGGAGTTCATTGTTGCAAGAAGCCATGCTTGCACAAAAGCTATTGAATGCTAGTGAGTTCATACCAAAAAACCTCTCACTTCATCCCAGTAAGTGGTTATTTGACTTAATACTTGAATTTGGAGAACTTTGAGCCCTACAGATTAAGAAGGGAAATGTTTTACTAAGTGCTGTGGAGGGCTCTCGGTTCCTTTCTTCCTCTGTTCCTGGAAGTTTCTTAGGCCTAATAGAAGATGCATCAGAGAATGAGGTGATCTGTCTCCTCCTGACTGTCCTTTCTTTTCCTTCCTGCCCTGCTGACAGCGTGGGGTCCGGACATTACACTGCGTATACGGCGCACGAGGGCCGGTGGTTCCACTTCAATGACAGTACTGTAACTTTGACCGACGAGGAGACTGTGGGGAAGGCCAAGGCCTACATCCTCTTCTACGTGGAACGGCAAGCCAGACCTGGAGCAGATAAACTTTAATACCTCCTTTTAGTTCTTACTTCTCAAGTCCACCGGACAAAACATTTCCATTTTTCCATAAATACTTGATCCAAGACTATTAATTTCATTGTGCACTTTTCAATTTCCTCTTGTGGGTTTTAGTTTTGTTGTGTCAGTGGTAGCATTTGACTTACTGAACTTGGACACAAATCAAGGTTTGTTTTTTTCTAGTTATACCAGAAAACCTCAGCAGATTTGGATTTGCTGCTTTAGTTATGATAAGTCAATTTTTATATATATAGTTTCCTGAAATACTTAGCTATTTGACTTTTTTATATTAATGTTTTCAGTTCTCATTTTCTAAAGGCACATTTACATCAGCTTTCTGTCCTCCTTACAAGCAAGATAAATGTGCTTCTGATTATGAAAAGCAATACACCTTCATGCTGTTCTCACAACTCTTACATAGATACGATTTAATCTCTTCAAATCAAGGACTGTTTGCACACACTAGTTTCCCTCGTGCAAGAAACTAAGCAGTGACTTCTGACAATCATTCTTTTGTCTGCAGAAGAGAGGAGATGCGGCATCAGGCAACTGCTGCTATGTTGGTGTGTATGCAAGGCTGCTGACTTTCAGGAATCATTGTAAATAAACAGTTGGTTCAATTGTATCAATACTGCAGTTGAATTACATTATTTCTCACATATGCTGTACTCTCCCCACCCCATTTCAAATTTAAAAACAAAACAAACCCCAAATTTAAAATACATACGTGTCGAAATTGTGTTGATATTTACGGGTTTTTTTAACCGAGCCAGAATTGCCTTACGTAGCTCTTGTTTTAGACTGTCATCCTGAAATTCAATTATGAACCCTTATTTGCTTGAAAACTTGAAGACTTCCTGGCAGTGGGACCCTGGCCTGCCTTCCTGGTGGGAATTGTGAGTACAGCCCCAAAGTTAGGGGGTTGTGAGAACAGTCTGAGGTCTAAATGTAGCTCCTGTCCACTAAGTGCCTGCAGTTCCTTTTAAACTGAATGGTGTTTGAGATACTTTGCATGACAGTTGTGTGACAAGAGGTTTAGAGTAAACACAAGGAAAAACTTCTTCACAGTGAGGGTGACAGACACTGGAACGGGCTGCCCAGGGCGGTTGTGGAGTCCCCTTCTCTGGAGGTGTTCAAGACCCGCCTGGACACCTTCCTGTGTGACCTGATCTAGGTGGTCCTGCTCTGGCAGGGGGGTTGGACTAGATGATCTTTCTTGGTCCCTTCCAACCCCTAACATTCTGTGATTTCTATGATTTCTATCAGGGTAAATGCCACCTGAAAGGCCGATGCTCAGTTTCACAGCGTAGCCTGCCGAGACTGCCTGTTGAGTGGAGCAGACTTTGGTAGCTGTAGGAGTGATGTATTGGCCCAGTGGGGGAATCTTTATTTACTGTCTTTAGATGAACACTGGATGTGTGACACAATTTCTGAATCTTGTCTGTGTAATGGAGAAAGACTTTTGTTAAAAAAAAAAATAAATAAAAAGATTGAATTTTAGCCGTACTGCTGTTGTGGGGAGTGGAAGTCAGCTAAGCAGGTTGTGAAAAGGTGGACAGAAAGCCCAGTATTGCAAAAGCCACAAGTCCCCCAAAATCTGAAATTGGACAAAAGCTGTATTTCAGTTCTTTTCCCCCAGCCCATCCTTTCTAGGTAGGCATTGTGTGCCTAGCAAGGAACTGAATGCTCCTAAAAATCTCAAAGGCGGGGTAGCAAGAGTAGAATTTATTTAATGGAGATGGACACAATCCAACAGCACCTTTGAGCTGTGGTAACAGTAAAATGCAGTTGTCTGAAAACACACAGGGACTGGAGTGAAATGCAATTACCCTTTCTAGTTAGTGCTTCTGAAAGACATGGTAGTACACAGTAAACATTTCCCTACAGATTGTACCCCGTAGGCCAACCCTGTGCACACAGAGTACACTATCTGTACACTCACCAGTATAAACAGAACTTACAACCAGATGGTTTTTGTAATGTCATTCTTTTTTCACAGCATGTTAAAACAGGAGAGGGAGAAATTGGCTTCATATAAAACTGCAGGAAGCATTCAGCATTGCTAATGGTGTATAAATATGTCAACTGTACACTAGTTAAAACCTATCTGACCTTAAGTGACATATATAAGGATGTCATCTTTTACTTGAGCAATAAATAGAACTACTCATTGCTTTAAATTGTAGATAGTTTGTCACCTATCATTTCTCTGCTTCTTGCAGCCAGAGCCTTTCTTCTTAACAGAATAGGTAGCTGTTACCTTTCTCTGCCTGTGTAAATGATACTTGACAGCCTTCATTGGTGTGTGGGGAAAGTGAAGTATCTCACCACCTCGTTACCCTGAAGGGCAGCCTTGCTGCTCAGGTAGCTGGGGAGCTGAGTCTCATCTAGAGCCGCGTGTTGGCTGCATGCTACTCAGATCGCATCGCTTGAGAATGTTCTTCTTGAGAACCCAAAGCCAAAAGCACCCAGCTAGCGACAGGCCAGAAGCAGTGTGCTCGCAAACCAGTGATGTAAATGTGCCTTTCTCTATTTTTAGAAACTTACATTTGTAATCTTCAGCAAGATTCACTTATTTTAAGCAGCTTCTTACTTCTCCAGTTAATTTTTTGGGTCAGAATTCTGTTCTCACTTCGGTATTTCCTTACAGTAACATTTGCTTTGTAACATTTAATGTCTTGGGCAAAGGTATCTATCTATCCCGTGTGGTCTGTCTGAGACACAGCCACGGGAACACAGTGCAGGCACGTCAGGCTTGTTCCTGCAGCTGATGGTGACGAGGACTCGGCCGTACGCTTCGCTGGAACAAGGACGCTGTAAATCCTTCCCTAGTTTGACTTTCTCCCACTGCAAACCCAGATGGACAGTATGAACAGTTTGTTGTGGCAACACAAGTATTTCTCTTCCTGGTGGAGAACTTTGCTTATCCACTGTATTCTATTCAGTGTGGTGTCAGAAGAAAAAAAAAAAGTAACTGAGCACTGAACCAGTAACATATACTGCACCTGGCCTAGTATTACATTTTTAACCTTACTTGTATATTCTATATTTATCTACTAGCTTGGGGTGGGGGGAGGGGGGGAGATCTCATTTCATTTAAGCCAAATGTTTCTTTTCTACTTACTGCTGATCTTAGTACACTCTAACTGGCAAGAATTTTTTTTTTCTTGCTTGTGACTGCTCTTCAAGCAACAACAGCTGTCTAACGGTTCAAAGACTTGCATATTTTTCACCCAAATTTGTCTGATTAAGGTTGTCCTTTTGCTAGTTATTGTAAGCCACGTGTACAACTGGAGACAAGATTTAAGTAAAACAGAACTGCAAAATGCCCAGCTCTCAGAATACTTCTGCTTTAGTGTCTTGTGTAGCGAGCTGTGGAGTGTGCAGCATTCTGCATGAGGCACTTGGAAACAGAGCCCCTTCTCGTTGCATAGTGAGAAGGTGCTTTCCAGATGGTAACAAATGGCAGTGTATGAAGAGCTTAAAACAGTCAGGTGGGCAGGGACAGTGGACTTGTATCAAAAGCAGGAGGCCATTTAGAAGGATTTGACTAAATCAATGGAAAGCATAACATGTGGCGGTCAAAAGTTTCCCCAGTGTTTCCTTACTGATGTGTCTGTGTCTTACTGATGAGGTAATCAGCACCTTGAAAACTGATTCCAGTGTGCTTTAGGAGATCCTCAAGTACTGTAGTATGCCATAGTTGTAATTGTTTACCATTAAAATCTAGTGTGTAATTTTCAGTGAGGATTACTGACTGTGCTCATCTTGTGTGTTTCTAGAGCATTTTGAGGTTGAATGTGAATTCTGTCATTCACAGAGTGTGTTTATGAAAAATGTGCCATTAAAGTGTCTCCTTTCCTTAGAAAATGAAGTTCCTCTTGTCCTTCCACAGGCTTGCAGAACATGATTAGTCTGAATCTGTAGAATACAGAGCATTTTACCTTGTTCTGGGGAAAACAAAATAAAGCAAACGAAAGTGTTCCCATTGTTTTAACACCTCTACCAAAACTCAGCAGTCTAAACCCAAAGAGGAGCTGCTTTTCAGTTTTAAAAGGCCTTGTCACCCAACAGCTGTTCATTTTTATGCTCGGTGGTGGTGTGTGTCCTCTGTCTGGTAAGAGTCCATCCAGCAATGGTAACCTTGGTCAAGTTTGCTTTCTGCTTTTTTTTGCTTTTTTTTTTGGTCTTTTTTTTTTTTTTAAATAAATAATGCTCCTGTATGTATTACAACTTTGAGCAGCTCAACTATTTATGCCTGCTCAAAAATGAAGTTAAGCTCTGAAAAGGGTGAGCTAGAGTTGAAAATGCTAGTATGAGAACAAAGAACTGCTCACTCTTCTCCAGTGACTGCCTAACCTGATGTGAAATCATCTGTGTTTCTTGGCCCTTTTGTCGTGCCACTGGCCAGAGCCTGTTTCTGAGCATGGGTGGGGAGCAGGAATCACCTTCTCATTTCAAGGAAAATATTAAATGAGAAAGGATATGAGACAACTGTAAGCTGTGCTTAACAGCTGCCAGTCTTTTTTTAAGTATACAACACAAAATCACTCCCTTCTTTTTTTGGAGTCCCTGTGTGAACCCATGTCCGTCAGTGAAGCGCAGGTAAGAAGCTGAGTAATTGCAGATTGCAAACCCATTTCAAATCACATTTTTCAGCACTGAATTTCAAACTGCATTCTTAGGGTAAGATGCAAAAGTTGAACTTTGGTCCCCCTCAACCCCGTCCTCTACTGAAACAAACCCAACTAAAATGCATAAGCCATGTGACAAATTTCTGCAGGGCTGTCTTGGTTAAATGTACTATGTTCCTCTCTGCACACACGACGGAAGAAGAGCGTGAACTATCTTGGAGCATTTTTATTTCACCAACATGAAAGGCAGAGGGCTGGTTATTGTTGCTTTTAATTCCAACCTGCCATTTGCTGTAGCTTATTCTTCTAGGAGAGCTTTCTGCTACACTTTCTGTCATTGCTGGAAAACAAACACTTTTAGACCCGAAACCATTTCTCTATATCCTTTCCCCACCAAATCTGCCAACTCTACAGCAACAGAATTAAACCTACAAAAACATAAAACAACACAAGAAAACTTGCAAAGCTTAGCCAGCTATTAATAGAGTACAAGCCTAGAAGCCTTGCCGTCCCCATGCATGTCTCCCTGTGAATCATTACATTCCTCATGCAAAACGTGGGGAAAGGGCTGGTTTTGTTTATTCAAATAATAGAGTGCAGGCTCCCCTGATGACTGAGACTTGTAAATTGAATCTGCAGTCTTTGTGCCTAGGGAATCTTCCAGCTCATTTTACAAGCTATTTGAGAAAGTACAATATCCAGTAAAATACTCCTTGAAGTAAAAGTGCAACTTGAGAAAAATGAATGAAGAAGTCAAGGCTCAAAGTGTTGTCCACTGCACAACCAATCTTCTGCTCAGAAACCCAAAACCTGGGAGGCGGGCAGAGCTGCTGCCCTGCAGCTGTAGCTCCATCTCCCTCCCCCCCCCCCCTTCAGTAACTTATCACAAGGACTTTGCTAGAAAGACCTTTTAAGGAAGCATTTTAACAAAGTCAAATGCTGCTATTCTTACATGCCCATTCCATTTCCATGTAGAAACAGAAGGGGCTCATGCGTGCGTGCTGCTTGCTTTGCCTTTCTCTGTTCTTAGCTTCTGCACAAGTCGGTTGCCAAAAATAAATGTCGTTCTACACCATATATGTGCAACAGCCCTCTGCTGATTCGAGCATCCTCTGGCACAGCTGTTATTCCACAAGGCCACAAGACTCTCTTCTTTCTCACATGCTCTGAGGGGCTATGCATCTAACCCAGCTGAATTGGGAATGCCTTTTGCATCTATTCTCTTTTCTGGACAAAAATAGCAGGAAAAGTTTAGCACAAACATGTCACAAGCTGCTAGAAGTGTTTCAGGATCCTTTACTGTGGTCTCTGTTGAACTTTCATTCTCCAGTGGAACTAAAGAAGGATAATTTTCTCCTGGGACCTGCTTTAAAATACTTATCCATCTGCTGGTATTCAGAGAGAGTCAAGGTGTGTAACATTGAGGACTGGATGAAAAACAATCTCCAGAAAGACTTCTGTAACAGGCATGAAAACACTGTCAGTGACTTTTTACTAGAAGTTTGCAACAGGTATGTTCTTTGGGTGTGAAACTACATCTACTGTAAGGGTTAACTATCTTGAACTGAGACGATTGAGAGCTATTTATTCACTTCATACATCCTACCTGAAATGGAGCATTAAGCATGTGAGTGCTTTGACTTTGCAGTTTTAATACAGTGTTAAGTTGGTTTCATGGTGGCAATAGTATATACTTCTTACTGACTTTCCTTAAGCCTGTATTTTCCTCCTTTTTTTTTTTTTTTTTTTTTAAAGAATGAGTAATGCACAGGGGGAAGTTCAGCGCTGCCTCCTTGATTGCTGCTTAACAGCAATGCACTGTCCTGGCACTGCACTGCACTGCCCTGGAGGGAGAGGATAGAGGAAAGACATGGTTTTCAAATGGTGAGGATAGGTCATAACAAAACCAAGTTCATTAAACATCATGTTACTAAACAAATTTGTTTTATTCTGAGAAGCATTGCTTTTATACTGAAATGTAACCCTATATCTAAGCATTTTAGCAACTACACTAAAGGAAAAGAAATACCACTAGGGAAAAGCAGCTCTAGATGCACAGCATTGCTTACAACAGCTTTACTGCTGTAAAGTAGCTCTGAGAAAAAAAGTTAAATGACCTTAGGGGGGAGAAGAGGGCAGAGCTGACCCCTGTGTTTTATTAACACCTGAGGATGGCTGTGGTCCTGGATTAGAGCTGAAAGGGGCACGTCAGTGCCTCTCCTGAAATGGCACAGCTCCCTGCCACAGCCAGCCCGCGCCTTTGTGCCACGACACAGAAGACAAAACGTTCCATCTGGAAGTAACAATTTAAAAAAACCCCTAACAACAACTTGCAGGATACTGCCAGTGAGAACCAGCAACAGTGCCATCTCAAAACAAGGACTGAAACAGAAGTTCAAAAGAATACTATGTTGCATATACAAAAACTCAACAGTAACTGTTTTAGAACAACTGATAAAAAATCTGGAATAATTAGCAAAGTATCATTAGGACAGACCTCTGTGCCTCCAAAGGAGGATGTAGGAATAAGTGTTCTCTCATTTTGGCACGGGCAATTTCTACCACTGGAATTTCTACCATAAAGACATGCTTAACTACTTCAAGATTTTTGCCCTCACAAACTGATTCAGAAAGAGGATGCAAGAGCATGGCTCTGCAGAAGTAGTTTGTCTTTCTTGTTGCTGGACAAAACTCCCAGCCAAGGCTGGGCAGTAAGCAATCTCACAGTCCATAAAAACTCAGCAACTGCCTTCCAAGCCTCACGTGGCTTTGTTTGTGCAAGTTTAACCAAACTTTATAAATACCAGTTGATACTGACACTCCCCTCCCAGGCCATCCCTTATAGCCTGCCTAAGACAAGTTCCCACCTTTCTCTTCCAGCAACCCAGAGAAAGCATTTCCATCTACCACATTCCTCGCCTTCTGTGCAAGCAGAAATGCAAATGAAATACACAGCTGTTCTGCCAGAGTTTGGAATACTTTGTTGCCAAAGCCACAAGGCTCACACATTGACCTTGCCTGCTTTAAGCCATTTATTTTTCTAACTCTCCAGGGAAAGAGGAAAAAAAAGACCATACAGCTGACTAGCTCACTTATCACCTGTGCTTAGAAGGTGAAGTCACACAGCAGCAAAGGGTGGGGCTGGGGTGCAGAGCCAGAGGAGTGTACTGTGTACCAGGTTTTAGGGACAGAAGAACACGCTGCAGTGACAGGGGAGCCCCTTGTTTGCCCCCACTGCTACTGCACACCTACAATCCTGATAGAGCTGTAAAGCACAACTCTTGAGAGGGAAGTGCTTCCAGACACCTGACAATTCTTGCAGGAGGGAGGAAGGCTGAGTGTTTCAGCCACAGGGCTCACAAAAATCAACAGTGGCTTTGCTGTAAATACTTCTCCCTGGACCAGCAGTCTACAGATATCCTGTGCTCACAGAGAAACTTGCTGCTGCATCTGGCTAAACTGAGGGAAACCTGAACTGCTGCTCCCTGGGGAAGGGTATAAGCCAGAAGGGAAACAGCACAAAAGGCTTCACCAGCTGGCACACAAAGGGCCTTGCAAAAACAACTGGTGACTGACTGGTCAGCACCCCAGCTAGTGTGAACTGACAACTGGTGACTGGTCAGCACCCCAGCTAGTGTGAACTGACAACTGGTGACTGGTCAGCACCCCAGCTAGTGTGAACTGGGCTGCTGCACTTTTCTACACCATGACAGTATAAGCCATCAACACGCTGGCTTGGACCAGGCCTTTCCTGTACTTGCCCAGGTCTACCCAAGCAACCAAAAAGAAAGATTTTTTTTGTTTGTTTGTTTTGTTTAATCTGCTGCATTACTGTTTAAAGGTAGAGTTCTTAACAATTTCAGTGATCTGAAGGAAGGTTTAAGAGTTGCGTGGAGTTCAAACATCAACACCCTTGAGGTAGTAGCTGGCAGCTATTCAGTAAATCCCAGGAGCTGAAATGCAGCCCCTCATCTCCACAAAATCAAAAATGGCAATGTCTGACTTGCCCATGCACAGCATGTCCACACAGCAGCCTCTTCACTCAACTGTCCAAAAACTCGACCTCATCTCTACTGGCTACTCATTCGCTGTGCTTGGAGAAGTGCAGCACCATGGAACTCCTTCAGAGAAAATAATGCAGCTGCAGTGTAAACAGGCACCCGAGTTCCCTTCTCCACTGTGCCAACTGAGCTATAGGTGTTGCTACCAACAGGAAAAGGAAAGGTTCTGCAATTAGTACAGCTGAGCATTAAGATCTACGTATGCCCCCCACGTACTCATGCATTCTTACCCCTCCTTATGATAGAGGGGGTATTTTTCTAACTTTCATACTGCCTCTGGGAAATACTAGCTTCTCCAAGCTCTAGTACTTATTTTTCCTCTCATCTCACCTGTACCAATCTTTCAGATGTCCAAACCTGCTATCCCTGACCCTCTCCGGATGTGGCCACGTTACAGACGACTGCATCTCGCTGCTCCTTGTGAGCTGCCCAAATCTCAGGACACTGAAACTGGAAAACTGTGTGCGCATCACTGACAAGACCCTGGAAGCAGTGGCCCTCTACGGCGCATCGCTGCAAACGCTCCATGTGGATTTCTGCCGGAACGTAACACAAACTGGTCTGGAGAGAGTCAGGGAAAAACGGCCGTTGGTAATGCTGAAAGCAGAGAGAAGTGCCAACATGATTCCAGACAGTAAGCCAGAAAACAAGCTGATGCTTGAAAAAGCATCAAGAAAACCGTTCCAGCTTTAAGTGCAACAAATTGCATAAACTCAGCGCGGGTATTTACTCTCGGGTTGTATTGCTTCAATGGACTCTGGCTAATATCCTGCACTCTGTTTGAAGTACAAACACATGTCTGATAAAGGCTGCCAGGCTGCACTGGGAAAAGCTGTGCATCTCCACCATGACAGTGGTAAGAACCTGTTGGCTTTCTGTTGTCCCCTGAAACTGCTGTCACAAAATGCTAGATTTCATTAAGGCTGAAAACTACAGTTTTGATACCCTCTTGTCATAGGTAAGTGGAATGCGCCTCACTCAGAAGAAAGAAGCAGCAGGATCTTTTATTGAAGTAAAAAAGTAATCTGTCAGAGTTCAAGAAATTCAGAATTTGACTCCTAGAGAATCACATAAGCTATATGATCCTGCCCATTCTTGCTGACTCTGCAGCTAAACTTGCACTTCCCTTAAATCTCTCTCTCATTCAGTACAATCCACTGAAGAACTTTAGATTTACAACAAACGAAAGCGGGTTAAATCTGGCTATCAATAAATTTGTTTCCTCCAGAGGACCAGATGTCCATTCTGCTTACACATCAAAACCAGAAGGCTGCAAACAGACCAGGTTGACAACCTACGGATCCTGAGTACTTCCAGCTTAAATCACAACGAAGTCCACAGCAGTTAAGATTTCATTTTAAATTAAAACCTTACAGAGTAGGAGCATCTGAGTGCGTGTGTCCTTAAAATTAAAGCAAACTTAGAAAGATTAACTTTTAGAAGTACTGTTCTGTTCCATTCCATAACCATTATTCAGGACTTTGTCACCACAGCAATCTAAGTGCACATACCATAGACCATAGTAAGCCTCTTTCTGATTTAAATGAGGGGCTCTGCAGTTGTTGATAATCTTACTGCACTGGTAACAGAACACTGAAGAAATCTCCTGGATAAAAACACAAAGACTCGAACCTGCATCACTGGAACTGAAGTATCCAAGACTATCATGGTTTAAAATAGCCACAGCTTTGCAGACTTGCCTGCATTTTAATCTTCCATACAATGGGATACTGCAAGAGCAAGCTTTTCCCAGAAGGAGCCAAACTGGACTTGTGAAATTGTTGTTTAGCAAACCATTACAGATTGTCACAAATACCTGACATCATACATGGTTTTCTTTAGAGACCAGCATGACTGTAGTACCTCTCCAAAACAAAAAGAGTGTGTGAAATTACTTAGAAATAACTGATTGTATTTTCCAATTTCTTGCTGTATTCTTTTTACAATACTGTTGCTCCTTTAATTAAAACTGTATGTCATAAAGGAGAGCTTGGCTCTGATGCTTCAGGTAGTCTGCAAAGATTTATTTCAACTGATACGTTGTCTTTCATTCATATTGGAACAGAAAGCAAGGACACATGCCATCAAAATTCTACTTGAAGCTATGTTTACTGCAAGAGTAGTACTGTAAAATTGTATTTCCAATTGGTTTACCTAGGAAGGTAAGCTTCAAAGACTCGCAGCAGAAATATTTTCATAGACTACACTTCTGGGGCTTATTCTTTCCTCTGTAAGAAGTGATGACCTGGCCATGAACTCCTGAAAACATTCCTTATGTGGTAAATCAAAAATGCAAAAAAGGCTTTATACTCTCAACATAAGTGAATAGACTTACTCCTCCCTTCCATCCCAGTTCATTGCTCCACAGGTAGCCTTTGGTACTCTCTGGTTTGGCTCAGGTCAGAAATACATCACAGCATTACAGGAGCTTAGTGAAACAGAGCTGAGATTGCAGAGAAATACTTGATCAATATGAGTATCTGTAAGAAACACTCACCCAGAAGACAAAACCATAATTTCACTAATGCACCTTCATAACTTAAGAGCTATTTAAGGGCATGACACTATAATATTCTGGTATTTCATTAACTCATTCCTAAAATATCAGTAGGACCGCACTACAAAGTAAGGAGCAAAACTGGAAGCACAGAAAAGGACAAGCCAGCAATCCTAAAAGAGCATTCACAAGTTAGAAAGGAGATTGCTGGGCTGAACAATTTACTGTGGTGTGGAAATGGATACGCTGACAGAACTCTTACCTTGGATACAGGACTGGTGAAAACCCCCGTTTCACATATTGCTGACAAGCCAAAAGAAGATCTGGAGTCAGCCCCCTTAGTAACCAAAGCCCTTCTCTCGATGCCAGCTCTCTAAGCACGCTGTG
The DNA here is from genome assembly GCA_024336885.1 of Actenoides hombroni. NCBI lineage: Eukaryota > Metazoa > Chordata > Aves > Coraciiformes > Alcedinidae > Actenoides > Actenoides hombroni. Next base: position 2,379,951 of record WUAM01000311.1, read on the forward strand.
ATGAAAGATTCTGCTCTGTAGATGTAACACCTAACAGGTTCTCAAGTAGCTACAGGATGCAGGTTTGCATCTGCCTGCACAGTATTTGTGCCTTCTTGGCATTTTCTATCAGGGCTGGTTTGGGGGTGGGTGGGGCACTGGTCCTGTGTACGTGGTGGTTTTTTTACTTTACAGGGCTGAAAAGGGCCTTGGAACACTCCCACTTGGCTTCTTTTCCCATTTGTGTACAAATGCTCAGTCATACCACTTGGATCTTCACCTCCTTGAGTGGGGGTATTTGTTCATGACATGATAAAATGTGAACACAGTTATGTTGATAAAATTTCTCAGAATTGATAATTAATTTTCTTACTTGGCAATCCAATTTCAAAATTAGTATATAAATTATTACACTTTACTTAGTGTATTATGTAAAGACAGAAGCATGTTAACAGTTTTCTTTGGTTCCAAGCCATTTGAGTTCTGTCAAAGTCCTCTTAACATTACTGAAATGTTTTTTTACCCTTCAGAGACCCTAACTATCTTACCACATATGGAAGGAGGAAGGCTTGTTATCTACCCTTTTATGAAAGTACTAAAAAAAAAAGGTGACATAAACCAAGATGCTTCCTTGAAAGCTGCATCAGGTTGTCAGATGCAAGTGGCAAACAAGACTCTGTTATCAGAAGCCTGTGCCTTTTCCTAGACTACAGGGGAAAAGCAGCATCTAGAAGACCCTTCAGACTTCTGCTATGTTAACACAGCGCAGCTTGGCAATAAGGTAAAAGAAATGTCAATGAAGTCCTGCAGCACAGTAAAACTGCTTACTGAACAGCAGTCATATTTTTTTGCCATTAAACTTCATTAACCAGTCAAAAGGGCTAAATGACAGAGCTAAATCAAACTTCCAAACCTAACCCAATCACTTGGTCACCTCCTCTCTGGAGAATACTACTGTTCAAGAATACGCTCTGCTCTTACAGGTCTTCTCCAAGCACGAGACACGCATCCCACATACCGCTACATCCCAGCTCTGTCAGATGGACCAACACTGCTACAACCAGCTCAAGAATGAGTGAGGTTTGACTCAGTGAAACTCGCCTGCCTCTTAGTCTGAGGGACTGGCTGTTCATCTTCCCTCTGCTGTAGTGTACCTACCTGTTGCAAAGAGCTATCCAGCTCTCTGATAGCCTGATAGCCCAAAAGGCTAGGGCTGTACTTCTCAGGTGGAAAAGAAAAACAATAAATGTACAAAACAGGGATTGGAAATACCAGAGGTGGTAGAGAACAAATTTTCTAATCCCAGGGTAAAAACAGGGTATGAAACAGCAATTACGGGCTTCAAGAAGCAACAATCTTATAAACCAGAAAGTGCTTCTTGAGAGTGATTTGAGGTGTAAGGAAAAGGTCAGGTACTATTCATGTACAGCAAAAAATAAGCAGCAGCAAATAGCAGTCATGTTCAACAAGAGCCACATGCTTTTGGCAGCTAAGTGCTCTCCTATAGAATACCGACCCAGGACATTACTTTTGTGGCTAACGTTTCTCACGTTGTTTTTCTCTAGTTATGTTTAGAACTTAACACTTGTAAGCTTCCTGTGCCTCCACATCTCATCTGAATTTCCACTGGGTCTGGATAAACACAGTCACACACCTGCTGCTACCTCCAATACACGTTTGTTACCATGGACAGTCCCTGCTTCAGTCATACACTGTGTCCCATCCCTCCAGTGCTAAAAGGTGGAAAGGAAGTGAGGTGTGATGTTTGGAGATTGCTTGCAGTTTACTCTGCTACAGCCAACTGCCTAGATCAACACTGCTGTCACCAGAAGGTTTGTTACAAGGCCGAGTTGCGTATTTTTTTTCTTTAAATAACTGCATATATGAGCTCCTTACACTACAGAACCCTTTCTATATAGAGAGCTTTGCATACATAAAATACCCTTAAACTGCCAGAAAAGAACTTTCAAATGGTCTCCAGTAGCATGATGTAATTAGTGTTGGATGATTCTGCATCTTCGGATGCAATAATGTATCGGCAGCGTTAGCCAAGAAACTTGAACAGGGCTCCAGTCTCACTCAGATGCCTGAGCAACAGAAAAGTGTCACTCAGCAGGTTAAAAGGAATGTATGCACAATGTCATTATGGTGAAAACAAACACTACGGTAAAGCAAAAATGATTGCAGTGCTTGATAATTTTAATGATGCTGACAGAATATTCAGAGGACAAGCACAATCAATCAATTAAGTCTCAATTAAAGTAATCAAGCGCAATGCTTTAATCAACATCAATATTTACCAATATCAACACCCTCTTTCACTTTACTGCAAACTGCCTCCAAAAATACCCTCATTATCCAGTAAGTCAAATGCATAGTCCATACAAAACTGTAATTTTTAGGCACAGTTCTATTATTTTCTGTGCCTGATTGAAACAGACTGACGAATTATTAGCACTAATTCAGACACATGAAGGAAGTCTAGTAGGCAATAATAAAGAACTTCATATATAAACTTAGAGCAAGATGTGAAAATCCTCCCCTGCAACACAGGACACTGCAATGACAGGGCACTGAAATCACAGCCTAGTTTGGGACCATCAATACCTACTGAGGCAGGATAAGCCTTCATGATTTCAGAGCCCCAAGTCCCTCCTCCCAAAACATCCCTCCAGATGTTTCATGTTGCAGTTTCGTTCCTGGTGGCAAGAACCTTCTTGGTTCAAGAATCTTCTGCCTTTTTCATAAGCCAGCTAGTCCTAATGGGAAGAACTTTGCCAGATGAAAGCCAGATCTGCCAATCCTTACAGTTTATCCATCACCCCTTTGACCACTGCTAGCTGGCAGTTTCAGCTCGTACCAAGGGGAAGTTTCCCCATCACTCCCTGCTAACATACAACGATCGCACAACTTCCTGCCCTCTTCTCCAGACTCGGCTGGACCAGTTCTGTCCCAGGTGAGAATAAGTTAAACAGTGTTCTTGCTAGCCCTCAGGCCCCACTCTATCCTACCAAGCTGTTCAGTAGAGAGTGAGGAGGCAGAAGCCAGGGCAGCGCAGCAGTGACTCACCTGGGGACAGACTTGACCCTTTTCCTCAGCCCCGGTAAATCCTGCTCCTGAACACCAAGCAGCATTTGTAGTTTTGACACAGATCATATTTTTGCTGGAGACACGGGGGAATTATCTGTGCTTCAGCACTTAAGACACAGAACAAAAATTTCTTCATACAGTACATTACTGTCCTAACCAAACAGGAACGTTACAGTGTAAGCCACACCACGTTGGTCATTATACAAGTACAGCTGCAACAACATGAGACCAAACACATGATAGTTACTGAAACCAAAGGCATAAATCAGAATGGATACAAAAAACGTAGCCTCCACTGACACCCTGTCCCTTTTATTCTAAAATGTTTTGTACTCTGATCGGGCATCAAACTACATCAATCTGTATATTAAAAATGATTTATTTATTTATTTATTTGGACAGAGGATTTAAAGGTTTCTAAGTCACAGTGGCAGTTTGCTGTTATTGTCAACTACTACTCTAGAGAAGAGAAATGTGTAAATGAAAATCAGGAAGGAACCAAGTACAATGTTAACTTGTATTGAAGTACGAGGAATAAATAGTGCTATACCTGAAAAAGCAAGTACCTCGATGACATTAATAATACAGAGCACAGCACTAGACACCACATTTGTGGAAGATAAACATTTTGAGATGTTTCAAATGTCACGTCCTGTCTGAACACTGTAATGCTCTAATTTCCTGAGACAATAGAGAATGATGAAGACTGAGTAAACCACTTACAGTTCACAAACGCATACAAGCAAACGATTCTTGAATTTGCTTTATTTTTCTCTGCATAAGGAACCCTGCACAGGCAATTCAAATTAAAACAAAATAAATATGTGAATATTCATGTAAAACTGTCCTTGCTAATGAACAATTATACACAATGTACAACTCTTCATGTTCATTGGGAGGGCTTACAAATGTACTATTCCCAACAAAAACGCACCAAAATGTCTCCATGCAAACTTACCAAAAAAGGAGAAAAAACTAACTGATCATACTTTTTTGTTTTCATTTTCTTTTTTTTTTCTTTTTTTACAATCACAAAAAAAATAAAAACATCTACATTTTTGTTACATTTAGAGTAACTAAAATGTGGCCACTGTCAATTAACATCTGGTTTTATGCTTCTAAAACATCTACAGTTACTGTAAAATTCTTTCAACAATGAATTTGACATAGGGCACTAAGTAGTAAAAGGAAGATGGTTTTATTCACAGAATGTTAATAATCTGTGTCTGAGCCCTCTGCATTGTCCACGTTCCGTGAGAGCATGTAATTGTCCATGTCTATGGACCTGCAATTATTGATTGCATAGCGCAAACGCTCTGCCATGATTAGTTGACTGGAGTAAGGTGGGAGCCTCAGTTGAAAGAAACAAGTCTGTGAGGTAGGCAAGCTGTCGTAAGGCTGTTGGAATGGATAAAAGGTGGGACACTGGTAAGTTGTGAATGAAGCAAAATAGGCAACATATCCATCATTTCATTGCTTCCTCCTATCCTTGCCTCTATCAGCATCTTCACATTCTACCTCAAAACTCATTTTCAGAAGGAGAGTAGCCTCCCTTGTTCACATCATTTGTTTCATTCTTAAGCATGAGGAAAGCTACCATATCACCTGCTCTGCAATTAATTAAAGCCATGCATGAAATTCCAATATTTGAAAAGTTGATTGCACTACAATTTGGCAGTCCCCTGGGCAGTACCAAGCAACAGTCACATTACACACCACAGTGTGCTTAACATCAAGTAATTTGAGAGACTCCCAACAAAAAGATGACAGTCAAGCCACTGTTATCTCAGATTTTACAAACTCTTCTATTCATGTAGTTCACAGAGGATGTGCTTTCACTGCACAAAACCCCAAAGTGATGCCAAATGAAGGTAATCTTTTCTGCAAAGTCATTACAGTGGTTTGAAGATGTTTTAAGAACTCTTAGTTCACTAGTGGTCATATGTTGACACAGATTTAAAAAAGGACAAAACTTATCAAAAGAAAAATGGATTGAGGCAGAAAATTACTGTGAACAAGTTACAATACAAGCAGGTTTGTTTCTTGTGCAAGAACTTGTCTCAACCTCCAATCATAATTATAGTGAATGCACCAAATGAACTAAGATGCAATTCATACAGTGTATGACCTTCTGCACAATTAATGTTTGGTTTTAGTAACCCATCCCATACTTTCTCTGTAAATTTGGAATTGTGGTAATGCATGTCCTTTTACCAAAGGACAGGTTATACTAGACAGGAATAAGAAAAAAAACCCAACCCCCCCAAGAAATGAGAACAGGTTCTTACCCTATCAACCTTCATTATTTGAAATCGCTGAGAGATGTCAGCTGTGTTGGCTGGCAATCGAGATCTTCCTGACACAAACCTCATGAAAAGGACTCTCTCCTCATTTGAAAATTCCTCAAGGGTATGCCAGAACCACTGCACTAGCTGATGCTGCTCATCAACTTCTCTGTATCGCACAACTTTCTTCAGAACTTCAACTGAGATCTCTGGCATTCCACAGACCATTTGCTCCAACTGCTTGGCAGTCAGGAGAGACAACAAAGGAACTGGAACAATCCACGACATTCCTTCTCTTACAGCAGCCACCTATTGCCCCCAAAAGAAGATACATTTGAAGTGCAATTGTTTTACCTCTGCCACTTGCTCTACCATCCAAATGCAAAAGTAACACGTCAGCGGAGAGACAGGATAAAGAGCTAGAACTATAGAACATCTGCCAAGTACAACCTCCCACGGTGCATCTCCTCTAAGGGCTGTATCCTCTCAAACTCCTGTAAGGGCTGTATCCTCTCTCCAAATCCAGTATAATACAGAATTACATGTATTTTTAACTAACTGCACATTAAAGAACATGTTCTGATACAACAGAGAAGAACTCAAAGTACAAGATCACAGCACTAATGATGGCTAAACCAAAAACCCCCATGTAACTACAATACATTTGAGCTAGAACAAAGTCATACTTAAAAGAAGTCTGTACTTATTCTAGAAGGCTTAGGATTTGGTACCTCTGATGAGAAAGTTACTTTTCCAATGCAGATAATATCATGCATGCATCTATATCTTCAGAAAAAGGAGATTTCCTAGCATGCAATTATTATACTGCTTTTACAAGCTTCAAGATACAAATGAGAAAATCCACAAAAGCATGCAAATAAGTAACACATCTCAAAACATATAATGAAGTACTTGTAGTTTCTGTGTTAAAACAGAAGAGAAATAGCTTTAAACTAATGTTTGTCAGTAATATTTACTTTAGCTGGTCTCCATGTTGCTGTAATGTCTAATTACAATACCCAGCATGCACAACTGCAGGTTATGTTCTCCAATGGGGCTGACAGTTGCAGTGGGGCTACTCTACTGAAAGACAATTTCTGACTTCTGATGTTCTTTTCTCAACTGAGCAATTACTAAGGAAAAGTGGAATAATCTAAAACAAAATCCCCAAAGTCTGTGGGTGAGAAAAAGCCACAGCAACCCAGGCAAGCTGCAGCAATCCAATCTGTTCTTATTCCCTAATAAACTGTAATGGAAACTTGCATAAACCACAACCACTGTTTATATCAACAATGGAAACAGGGTCACAACAAGATTCTTACCTGACGGTCCATTTCATGGAGTCTGTACTCAATTGCCCTCTCCACATATTCTTTCCTGTTTGAAAAGGTAAGTGGGATACTGTTCCCTCCAGGGATTATGGGAACCATTTTACCATCAGCACTTTGGCCAACAAAAGAATCTAAAGGAATCATCTGTTATGAAAAACAGGAAAAGTACGTTCAGTGTAAGTCCCTCTAGTGATCTAAGATCACAAACTATTCCAACTGCATACGAAGTGCTTGTTATCCCAATAAGGGAGCCATTGAATTATATAAATACTGAAGTTAAGGTCAATTTGATAAAAGTAACCACTTTCAGAATAAACCTAAAAGCTCCAAAAATACCCATATCTTACCTCATGGAAATTTTCTTCCGTAATCCCACTGTCTTCAATGTGAAGAATGCTGTTGAGGGTCTGCACATAGAGCAGATCTACCTCCTCCAAATCCTCCAAGATGAGTGGGATACAACAAAGTTGCTTCCAGACCATTGGAGCCAAATGAAGATCTAATGGCTTTTTTGTACGAATAGCTACACCCATGAGAATGCCCAAGAACTTAAACTGCATCAGATGCTCATCTAAACATGCTGAAGGGTTAAACAGAAACCTGAAAGAAAAAAGAATCGGTGACAATACTCTAGTATCACTTCTGTGCCACTTCAAAACCTCTCTAAGCACAGCACAGTAACTGTCAACACAATTATCAGCAAGGGGTGTCCACATCAGATTATTATCTTTAGCTGTTAAAATAATGGAGGCCAAGAGGCAGAACTAATCCTGACCACAAAGGATGTTACTTGATTCTTGATGTTACTCTGAATTTTGCCATCAATAATACAGCAAATTCACACTCAAACTGTGCCCTCTCCTCCACAATAAAGTAAAATCACCACCTGAAGGAAAGAATACACTAGAGACATTTATAAAATGTCATTATAAAACAGTTAATAAAAGATTGTAATTTTCACTCACTAACATCTGCAAAAAAATCAAATTCTAGACAACTTACCTATCCCTATTGTAGCCTACTTCAGCCGTAGCATTTGGGGAAGGAATAAGCAGGTCTACTATTCCAGTTTCCAGCTCCTTAAAAATCAACAATAGAAGAGCCTTCTTAAACACAAGGATATTAAACCCATTACATAATATTATGACATTACAGCTTTACAAGACAGAATACAGTGATGATTACCTCTTACAAATTAATGTGAAACAAGAACCTAAACATGGTAGAGATGATTTTTAGTCATAAAACCATGTTTACTACGAGACTTGCCCTTCCTTCAGCCTACAATGGTTATTTTACTGTGGCTGCTCTGTGATACATTCCTGGTACCTGTTTCAGAAACAATCAGAAGTCTTACATACACACCCCTGACCACTGCAACTTTTTCAAGAACCAAAAATGAAGCAATTTTTTCATGAGTTCTGAACCTTCATATTTAATGTAAACTCTCTAGGAAAGAACACCCAAAACCTCCAGTCCTTCCCTGAATCAACACTACTCTACTCTCAGATGTCTCAGAAAATATATTACTAAATGGATTTCTTTAGTTTCTTCCATGCTGTATCCTAATTCTAACTCTAATGTCAGCTCCAGCATTATCTATAGGTGTTGCCCTGCCACAGGCTAAGCAGATATACTAATTATCCTCACTAATCCTCCTTCTTTGGGTTTTGAGGCTCCTGGAAGGTTAAGGAATCAAACTTCTCCAGCTAGCATTGCCTTGAATCGTCCTCCTGGCTACAATCATAATTGTGTCACAGGGCTGAGACACGTTTTTAAAACTATGAACAGTACACATAAGCATTGACTGGCTTTGTCTTCATTCTGGTAGGCTGAAGTCTGCAGTTTCCAGAGGAATGTGAAAAGACAGCTATGTTGACAATAGCAACAATAACCCAGTGACACACAGACAAAAATGTGCACTTTGTTGTCATTTTTCCAGCACTGAATCTGAGGTGTTTCTGTATTGTATGAATAGAATGTACTTTAATCATGGAATGCAGTACAACTTCTCTTATAGAAGGCACTGGCTGCACAGAATGGGGGGAGCTGCAAAATGCTCCCATAATGTGTAGGGACTATCTCAGAATTTCAAGAGGCCTACTGTAATACTACCTATAGTGTGGCCTTGTGGCATCTTCCTGCCACAATCCAGGAAGATTTCTTTCTCCTCAGACATCCCTAAGTAGGCAGCTCTAGCGTTGTGGCTTGAGAACGAAGAGCAACAAAGGAAAATTGGAAAATACTAAAAGACTTTAGAGAGAACAAAACCTCTACCCAGGCATTCTGAACTAACAGACTTTTCATACCTGACACATTTCTGTAATAGTGTCATCAAACACTCCACCTGCATCATCAGCTCCTTCTCCAACCAGTTTCACTTTCCAGGCACGGGAAGGCAGGCGAAGGTCTGAGGCATTCAGCTTTACCACTTGTCTTGCTATTTGTACAAAAATGGGCTTGCATTTCCGACCTCTTTCAAAAAACAAAAGAAGAAGACACAGCCATAGGATGTAACTCATGAACATGTAAAGGCTGCTGAAGTAGCCTTGTAGCTGATCAGCGGAGTCGTGCCCAGAGAGCTTGGTGTGCCCTGAGCTATGGAAAATGTGCACTTGGAGTATCAGTATCTGAAGACAAAGGAACACGATGCCTGTGAAAACAATACTGACCTGGTTGATATCCTCTTTACAGTGATCTGCGGCCCATAGTTCTTTCCCTGAACCATAGTTTTCCCTATGGATCGCACCATGGGAAGTGTGTATACTCGTGGGGCCAGCAGGGGCCTCAGCTGTCCTTGAACCACTCCCCACGTTCCAGCACTGTAATGAGATGTGCTGTTCTGCAATAAAGCAGTATGAAAAGAAACGTATTAATTCCATTCTTCCCAAAACCAAAACCTTCACAGTGATCACCAGCACTTCAGTGTTTCAGGAAAGGGACAGGTTTGCACTTTTGGGGTTTATCTTTGAGGCTAGTAAGCTTTTGGAAACCAAAACACTGCTATGTCAATGTTAGCATAACGAAAAGATGTAGTGACACTTTGAAAAGCTTGGGTTTAATGCAGATACAGACTTTTTTTTTAATATATTACAAAAAACCTGTAGAACTAGGATTCATCTTGATCTAGTCATAAACTCTCTAGTGACATGGCATAAAACAACACAGCTAAGCTGGTTTTTTCCAAACGGAATTTTACCTGGTTGTTGGGACTGAGATTTAGTAATCTCCATGAAGAGTACATGAGGTCAGAAAAATGGTAGAGCAGTCTAAGCCTTGCTCTTACTGTGTGAATGCTCACTTCTTTCAGTGCCCCATACTGTGGTGGAATGGCATCAGGTAAACCAAGCTGTAAAGGCACTGAAACACCTACCACAGAAAAAGAAAAAAAAGGGCATTATTTCATAAAGGGGTAGCTGTACTGTTTTTGGCTAAGACAGAGTTGATTTTCTTTGCAGTAGCTTATGTGGTGCTTAGCTGCCTACTGGAGTTAAGCCACCCACAGCATCAAAATAAAGGGACTAAACTAATCTGAAAAACTGCACAGATACAAACCAAAACAACTTCTGTTCCCAATGTTTTGAAGTTCTTGTTGCATTCCTCCCCCAGGAAACACAAAGACTAAATGAACTGACCATACAAGCAATGACAGTTGTTTACCTGGAGCTCTTGGTGGAACAGGTGGAGCTGTCCAGGCAGCGCTGTGGCAACGTCCCGCTGAAATCTGTCGAACGTTCTTTCCTTGCAGGACTGTTATTAAGGTTGGTTCTCTGACATGGTTGGTATGGCCCAGTCCAAGCTGACAATTTATCACAGGTGAGAAAGGAACAAAGAAGTATCAACAACTGTGATGATGCTTTGAAAACTCTCTAAGCAAAAATTCAGACCAAATGGTAAAAAATAGTTCTTATCTACAGCATATACTGGAATAAAAAATACTGACTGTGTGTATCTTTTATTATGTTCGATAGAATATTGCATCCACACTTAATGGGAGTAGCATATCTATGTGTCAAAAGAGACCTTTGCAAGCTCTTTTTCAGACTGAGGAACTAATCTCTACTGAGAAGTCACCTATGTTGCACAGCCTTTCTCATGCATAGATGCACGTCTCACGCATGTCTCTTCCGTGCCATTTAAATGCTGTATTTGTTCTAGCAAGTAAATTCCTACAAGATTTTATGAAAACACAACTCGTGTAAAGAGAAAGTTTACTGAAGCTGTTCTGACTTTTTACTGATAGTTTCAAATGATATTCAAATTTTATATTCTAAAAGGGAAAATTTCATATTACAAGTGCATATTTTTTTTAACCACTTCATATAAAACAGATTTTTTGCACTGCAAGAAAATCAGATTAACATGCTTTCAGAATGAAGTTTCTCTAAATTTTTTCTCTTCCAGAAACACAAAGTAAGCACCCTATAGAAAAAAAAAATTAATTAAAATTGATGTTTCTATCAGAAATTGTTCTAAACAACTTGCTCAACAACCCCTTCTCCTAAAATTCAATCCTGAAATACCTGAGGATAAATTTTGCCCAAACCTGCTGAAATGCCAAAAGCTCTTTCAAGAAGCTCTTTCTTGTATTTGTAGCATGCAAAACTGTCAAAAAGATGAAGTCCTTTCAAAAATTTGAGTTATGCATAGGGTGAGGGAGGAGAATGGACTTTTAAGAGCAGGGATAAAGTTAAGGTCCCAAAAAAAGGAGAGAATTTGCTATTTACTAGAGGTTTTTTTCTGACTTTAAAAAAGTTTAAAAGTTAATTTACATTTTCTTTATCAAAAGTATCAAAGAGTTCAGAAGTCTGACTCACTTCAACCCTAAATTTTATTCTGTTGAAAAAAAAAAGATGATATCTCAAGAATTAGGTAAAAATCTGTAGTATTTTTAAAAAGCTTTGATGAGAATAATCTGTGTAGAATGTTTCAGTGTGAGAGCACAGGAAATACAAAAGAAAATAACTTTCTGTTAAAAAAATATTATTATGGCTGAGGAGGGGAAGGAGGAGAACAAAATGCTTTCATTTACATCCCACCAAAACAAAGGTATTCTAACCACATCTGCAAAGTACATAAAGTTAGAAATGAAGAGGGAAGAACACATACCTGCCCTTCAGAGTTGCTGCCCCAAGCGTACACGTCCCCCGTAGATGACAGCGCCAGTGTGTGCTCTGCTCCCACAGCTATGTCTTCTATGAAGATTCCTGACAGCACTGGAACTTGCTGAGGTCTGTTATGATTTCGAGCGCGACCTTCTGGCAGTCCTATCAGGCGATCTGAAACGGTAAGCACATGTCTGTGTATGCAAAGAACATCACAAAGTTCATTTTACTGGTGCGCAGGAGTCAGGGAAGGACAAAGAGGAATTCTACGTACTCTTCTAATTGCAACACGAGTACAGTTGGGTAGGGAGAAATCTAGTGTATGTCTCCTACAAACAATGCTTCCTACAGTGCTCATTAATACTGCTAAAGCTATTATTTTGACTTGAAGTCTGAAACAAGATAACATTCTATTAAAACAAGGCTTCTAGATCTAAATCTATGTTTTTAGAATACGTATTTGAGAAGTTTAACACGTTTCATTCAGTGCACTTTGAAATTCCCCTGCTCAGACTTTTAAACAACTTGTGTAGGCATATGCTTTATTGGACAAAGTAAACATTTAAGTAACCCAATGGTTTTTGACATGTGAAGTTCAATGACATTTTAGAAAAACACTCTTCAAAAAGTAAATAAGTAAAATGAAAGGTTATCCTGAGATTGAACTAGATAGAACTACAACACTGGATTTTAGGCATATGTTAAAATTGCATTGTTAAAGTTCCAAAATTCAGATTAGGTCAGCACAAACCTAAAAAGTAGCATTAAGTCAATCTAATAAATATGTCTTAATATTCTTCCTTTTCATTTGCAATACACACAAACCTACAGTTGGAAAGGTTTAAATATCATATTGTCCTACCTTGTCCAAACGTGTATACGTGACCATCTTTTGTCAGTGCAACAGAGAATTGGGTTCCACAGGCAACTTTTTTTATTCCAATTCCACAAAGAATATCCACTTTCTAAGGGGTAAGTGAAAAGAAAACCAGCTATGGTATTATGAGGATATGAAATGAAAGCAAACATTTAATTTAACCTGTAACTCCTGCTTCCAAAACAGAAATTCTGTAACTCCACTGTGTAATGCATACATTGTAAGGTTACTCTAATTAATGTTTGTGAATTAATGCAGGCAGCTGAGACACAGTCTTCCCATTTTTTTTTTTTTAATGGAACTAACACCTTATTCTATGTACAACGATCCAAAACACCTTTTCTTTTTACTGGGAGTGAACGGGAAGTTACATGGGAAGCAGTGGATGAACATGCAAACAACCTTCCCCGCAAATTACAAAATAAGAAAGCTCTCTTCTTTAAGCTCATCCTAAAATTTTCACTATTTGTATTGCCACTGAGATAAGGTCACTATTATTTACATCAAGTCCTTTAGAGCATGAAACTCAGCATGACAAGACAGCAGAGAGGAAACAGGTAGGATGTTCCTGGAGTGTGTGGAAGGTAACTTCCTGACACAGCTGGTAAGTGAGCCCACCAGGGGGGATGCCTCTTTAGACCTGCTGCTTGCAGAGAAGGACTGGTGGGTGATGTGGTGGTGGAAGGCTGTCTCAGTCTTAGTGACTTTGAAATCAAAAGAGTTCTCAATTCTTGGTGAAGTAACGAGAGGGGTCAGCAGAACCACTACCATGGACTTCCAGAGGGCAGACTTTGGCCCGTTCAGGGTATCAATTGCAAGAGTCCCTTGGGTGACAGACCTGAAGGGCAAAGGGGTCCAGGAAGGCTGGACATTCTTTAAGAAGGAAGTCTTAGAGGTGCACGAGCAGGCCAGCCCTGTGTGTTGTAAGGGGAAATGGAGGGGAAGACAACTGGCCTGTCTGAACAGGGATCTTTTGCTGGGACTCGGGATATAAAAGGAGAGTTGACCACCTTTGGAAGAAAGGGCAGGCAACTCATGAAGAACAAAGGGATCTAGTTAGGTCATGCAGAGAGAACGTCAGAAAGGCAAAAGTCCAGCTAGAACTCAAGATGGCCACTGTCATAAGAGATAATAAAAAAGGTTTTTACAAATAATTAACAACAAAAAGTGCCAAGGAGAATCTCCACCCATTACTGGACATGTGGGGGAGCACTGCCACCAAGGCTGAGGTACTTAATGCCTTCTATGCCTCATTCTCTAACAGTCAAACCAGTTATCCTCAGAGTATTTAGCCCCCTGAGCTGGAAGACAGGGTTGGAGAGCAGAATAAGCCCCCCATAATCCAAGGAAGCAGTTAATGACCTGCTATGCCTACTGGACACTCACAAGTCTATGGGGCTGGATGGGATCCATCCAAAAGTGTTGAGGGAGCTGGCACAGGAGCTTGTCAAGCCACCCTCTATCATTTATCAACAGTCTTGGAGGAGGTCCCAGATGACTGGAGGCTTGCCAATGTGACAACCATCTACAAGAAGGGCTGGAAGGAGGATGTGGGGAACTACAGGCCTGTCAGCCTGACCTCAGTACCAGGGAAGATTATGGAAACGTTCATCTTCAGTGTACTCACACAGAACATAGAAGATAACCAGGAGATCAAGCCCAGCCAACATGGGTTCACGAAGGGTGGGTCCTGCTTGACCAACCCGATTTCCTTCTATGATCAGGTGACCTGACATGGGAATGAGGGTCTCCCACAGCATTCTGCTAGAGAAGCTGGCAACTCATAGCTTACATAGGTGTACTCTTTACTGGGTTAAATACTGACTGGATGGCTGAGCCCAGAGAGCTGTGGTGAACGAAGTTAAATCCAGTTGGCAGCTGGTCACAAGCGGTGTTTCCCAGGACTCAGCTCTGGGGCCACTCGTGTTTAATATCTTTATCAATGATCTAGATGAGGGGATCAAGGGCACGCTCAGTACGTCTGCAGATGACAATAAACTGAGTGGGAATGTTGATCTGCTTGAGGGTAGGAAGGCTTTGCAGAGGGATCTGGACAGGCTGGACTGATGGGCAGAGGCCAACTGTGTGAGGTTCAACAATGCCAAGTGCTGGATCCTGCACTTCAGTCACAACAACCCCAGGCAATACAGGCTTGGGGAAGAGTGGCTGGAAAGCTGCCTGGCAGAATGGGATAGACAGCCAGCTGAACACGAGCCAGCAGTGTGCCCAGGTGGCAAAGACGACCAACACCATCCTGGCCTCTATCAAAACCAGTGTGTCTAGCAGGAGTAGAGAAGTGATCATGCCCCTGTACTTGGCGCTGGTGAGGCCACAGCTTGAGTGCTGTGTTCCATTTTGGGTGTTGCAGTATAAGACAGACACTGAGGTGCTAGAGCCGGGCCAGAGAAAGGCAATGAAGCTGGTGAGGGGTCTGGAGAACATGACTTACAAGGAAAAGCTGAGGCAGCTGAGTTGTTCAGTCTGGGAAGAGGAGGCTGTGGGGAGACCTTTTTGCTCTCTACAACTACCTGAATGAAGGTTGTGGTAAGGTGGGTGTTGGTCTCTTCTCCCAGGTAACTAGCAATAGGATTAGAGGTAATGGGCTTAACTTGTGCCAGGGGAGGTTTAGATTAGACAGTAGGAAAAATTTCTATACTGAAAGAGTGGTGAAGCATTGGAACAGAATGCCCAGGGAAGTGGTGGAGTCACCATCCCTGAAGGTGTTAAAAAAACCTGTAGACGTGGCACTTTGGGACATGGTTTAGTGGTCATGATAGTGTTAGGTAGATGGTTGGACTTGCTGATCTTGGAGATCTTTTCCAACCTTGATGATTCTGTGATATCAAAATTACTTATGCCAGATTGTAATAGAACAGTACAGTAGATGGAATTAATAACCTAACTTCTGAACATTACACTCTGAACGTTGTGTAACATGTTTAACACCACTGAAAATTTATGCAAAGAATAAATTCTCTTGGAATTCTAACCTGTGGTGAGGATTTTGCCGTGGAATTTCCCAAACCAAGTTTACCATAATCTCCATCTCCAAAAGCCCAAACCATTGAGCCATCTGCTGACACAGCTACTGTATGATTGAGTCCACATGCCACCTAGTTGAGAGAAATACATTACCACATTTCTTGCTAGCTTACTACCAACTCAAAGATCCCCACTATCTTTAAGAAAAGAAAACTTATGTTTTATAAAATAAGTGTCCTTTTAAAACCATTAAAACTTCCATTGGTTATTTGTGTTTTAAAGACATTCAGACAACAATAGTATTCCTTAAGTATTTGCTTCCTCTCAGCTTTTTAGATGCAAAGGATAGTATTATGTACACATGTTTATTGTTTAAGAATTTTAAACAGCTCATGAATTCATGCTTAAGAATGCCTAAGTGTTGCCACGTTAAAACGTTAAAAACACAGGCAGTGTTGCAGATCAAGAGAGTCAGGAAAGCAATTATTAAAAAAATTCTGCATAGTCAAATTCTGCCATCATAATAAAAATAAAAGCCAAGGTTAAAAAAACCCAAACCAGAACACTTCAAGGTTTAAAAGATCAGCTTTAAATAAAGATAGAGTGCTAGTTTCAGAGAAACCATGCCTGTCCGATCTGGTAACCTTCCAGCGCCGCCACCCTTTCTGGAAGTTTCTTATTGGAAGTATTTCCAAGACCTAAGCGACCATAATCACCATTGCCAAATGTAAAAAGTTTGCCATCTGCTGTCACCACAGCTGAGTGTTTGAAGCCACATGACATCTGGAAGCAAAATAAACAATTTTTACACGCATTTTAAATGTGGAGGGAGAATTATATTAGCTATTGCATGCAAACACATAATAACCTTTCCTCTCCTAAACTATATCCACTTTATAAAGAGATAAAGTACAGATTTTTTAGTATTAAAGGTTTCTCCAACACCTATCTCTTACTCTTCTCAATGGTAACACTGAAGAGGAGGACAAGTGGATATTTGCATGAAGAAAGGCTTTCAGGTGTTTTATTTATTTCTTTTTACCAATTACTGTTTTCTGTAGACAGATTGCTTTTGTTGTACAAATATTTCCTATTTTTATAAAGAAAATTCCAGTCAATGCCAAATAATATTTTTTTTCGCATTGTTATCATGTAAATTTAGCACTTAGGAGGATGGCTTGGTCTTTTTTTTCTAGGTCAAAGCCACTCAGCAAGGACCAAAGGAAACTTCAAAATCATGTCTGTATCTTGACAATCTCTGATCATCCCTCTCTTCCATGGTTTCTAATTTTTAGTCTTCTCCAGTAACAACTGTGAATTAACATCACACACCAACAACGAGCTCTGTGATATTAACACCCTTCAACTGGAAATTATCAACCTGGTTCATAATGCTCAGAGAAGTACTGTTTTCATTCAGTATATGAATTCAAACTGTCAAGACTGAGAATGGTTCTGGAATGTTCCTAGCGTGAGGTTACAACATTTGCAGTTTGTAGGAGACAAAAATAATTTTGGAACCTGAACCACTTCTTCTCCTTGCAGAGCCTCTATTTGTCTAGGTCTGCGCTGTCTGTCACTGTTCCCATGCCCCAGTTTGCCATAATCTCCATCTCCCCAGCTAAAGACTTCCCCACTTTCTGTGAGAGCCATGGAATGTCCATCAGATCCACAAGAGGTAACCAGCTGTGTTACAACAAAGCCTGTTAATGAAAAATGAGAAAACAAAGTTTAGAATATATACATTCATTCGAGTGCCCCTAGTGGTATCCAGTGAAGTTTTGGAAAGGAACCAACCACAGTAACAGTTTCCATTACAGCAATTTATTTATTTTCATTCTGATCAAAACCTTCGTCTTCTCATGTACAACCCATGCTTCTGGCTTGCCATTAGTTTTGAAATGAAACATTTCTATTTTGAGCCAACACTTTTCCTTGAAGCCTTCTTAAAATTAAGGGATTTTAACATATTACTACTTAAATCTTAAGGAAAAATAAACATCTAGTTTATTTGTTGAATTTTTATATTAAAGACTACAGTAGTTTAATGTGTAAAACTACAAGAACAGCATCAACTTGAATAATATTACCCAAAATGCTTATTTGAACACTATCCATTGACTCATTTCCAAGCCAAGAATTTGTTTTACCTTGCAGTGCTGAAATGACTGTTAACACATGAAGATCATCAGAATTTCCTTGTCCCAGTCGCCCATAGCTGCCTTCTCCACAAGCCAAAACCGTGCCATTGGCTTGAATGACGAAAGTACAGTTCTGACCACAAACCACCTAATTTAGAAAGACACAAAGGGGTTTGAATGATTTTTGTTAGATGCAGCAACACTGTAATACCTGCATTACAACGTACAAGCTCCTTTTACATTTTTTCTTTGTAACAAGGCAACAGACACTTTTGTCACACTGCAAAGACCTTTGTGACAACCACATTAAGTTTCACTCACTCCGTGTTTAACAGAGTTCTGTTATCCAATCACATTACAATAAAAATTACTTAATTGAAACTTGCTCCTAGTTTTGGCAAACTTTCTTCCAGTGGGAGAAATGACAATATACTCCTACCTGAGACGTGTACGTCTCCATCCTGAATGTCAGTGTTATTTCAGAAAACCAAACTGGCACGTGTATCATGTTAAAGCTGTGCAGGTGTATTTCCAAATTATCAAAAAAATATAAAAAAATTTTGTTTTGTCAGATTGCAGTGTCTGCTTGGTTTGAATTTGTAGAATAATTAAAAGACTTCCTCTTTAGTGAAAACATGTTTTGGGGTTACTTTATAGTAACTCAAACAACAAATTGAAAAGACATTCAGAGAGACATTTTGAAAAACTGTACAAACAACACATAGTAAATCATTAACTCCTGACTTTTTTAAGTAATCACCTGCTGAGCCTGAGAGAATGAAGGTGCTACTACTGGTATCATAACATTTCTACCAGCTTCTGCTAACTGTCCATGTCGTCCTGCTCCCCACAGGTACACATCACATTTGCCTCCCAAGTGCCAATCCTATGGAACAGCACAAAAGAATGCTTTAGCACACAGGTATGTTCAATAGCTTACAGTGATAAAAAGAATTAAAAAACTAAACAATCAATTTACTAACCTCTGGCCTTGATGTTGCCCAAGACATTATCTGTTCATCCATACCACTGATCCATTTACTGTTATCCTACACAATGAAAGTCACCATTACCACACTCAATTCAAGAAATGCAAATTATATTTTTGTTATGTAATACATATTTTCCTTTCTAAGAACAATACTGATATTCCAATTACTCTAAATGGTATAGCAGTATGAATGAATGTGTGCAGACTCAAAGTTTTTTGGTCCATAGGCCAAGTTTATTTCCTTACTACAGCTATCTAGCAATGGACACTGTTACCCATTACTTCCAATCCAAATTAAAAAACCAACCAAACAAAATTCATGCTGAAGTAATCTACTTACTGATGCTTAGGACTTTTGGAAGTTTTAATTGCAAACACTGGAACAAAATGTTCTAAGCTTGCTGATAAAAAAAATTCTTAATCCAAAATTTCTGTTTTGGTTTACATACCATAACAAGCCACAAAGACAACTGACACTAGCAAAATAATCTGGTGTAGAAAAGTGCCAAAATGTTTAACTAAAAATAGCACTATAAAGCTCTACATTTCTTTCTTCCATCATATCTGAAAATTACTGTCACAGTTTTGGGTTGTTTTGTTTTTTGATAAATGACTTGTGCTCATTACACACACGCAGAGCAACCTTCACAGTATATTCTAACTAGTTAATAAAAAATAAACTTAGGTTTATTGATAGTGCTTATGTCAACGAATATAAATCCTGACAGTTCAGAGATGTCACCTGCATCATACCATATGCTCAATAACAACATGCTTTGCTGTTGAGACAAGACTGTACATTTTACCATTAGGAGAGTGAGTTCATCCTCTGGAACAGGCTCCAGGTCTGGCACAATAAAAGATTCTGGGAACTGTGCTCCCTTGGCCAGGGCTTCAGCAGCTTTTATGGTGGTAGAGAAACACTCTAGCCAGGCCCATTCCGTGGGATTCCAGGCTGAAGGATCAGGGAGGCAGTTCTGGTGATGGGCTGGTACCGGAGGATTGCACAGGAGCTGATCTAGGTGAAGGCCCACAGCGAGCGATGCCAAGCACTGCATATAAGGACTATGAACAAGCTGGTCTCCACAAACAACATGGGGCTAAAGGTGAGGGGAGAGTGAGAGAGAAATTGAACATGCAAGTTTGAAACACTTTTAATATTCACCAATAAGAAGACTACTAGCTGTGAGAATACTGAAAGACATTTGCAAAGAGGAGGTGGGAAAGTCTTCTGGGTTCTCTGCGGTGAAAGACTGAAACCATCTGAGATGTGAACAGTGACCTCATGTCAGACATGAATTTTGAATGTCTGCATTAGCTCTTCTTACCTTTTCATAAGCATACTGCTCCTGAAGCATTATTGGCAAGCGTTCCAAGAAAGCTCGCATGCAAGGAGCCATATTTAATCCCAGAACTCCTTGATGTTTCAGTGCGGTCCTGCACGTTGCAAGGATGTGATTGGAAGATATCCACTCCGATGTACAGTTCACTACCAACACATCCTGTTTAACAGCAGTCACAAGACACATCAGAAATTTAAAGATCATAGAACCATGATTATTCAGATCCACTGATTTATCAACGATCATCTTACATTTCCACAGGGGCCAGAAAACACACAAGCTTGAGCACTTGCCTCTGTTAGAGAACAATCTGCTGACAAATGCTACACAATTGTCAGCCTCCATTTGCCCCTTCCTCACGATCCATGTCAACACTACGATTATCACCCCACCAAAGAAAGCAAACATGGTAATGAGCAGAGTTCATTTCAGTGAATGCTGTAACCTTACTTTAGGATTTAGTTGTGGTATAACCTTAGCTTAGGATTTGTCTTTTAATATGAACTTCAATATCTAGTTTGCATTCAGAAGACTTTCAAAGAATCCCCAAATACTTAGAATCACATGCAGTATGATTATACTACCAGAAGCCATAATTTGTGCTATATTTATCTGCATTAGCAAAAATAATCAACTGTAATGAAAGTTCTCTTCAAATGCCAGCAGTTCCTGGCACAGCAAACACTGAAGTAAATTCTGCTGCTTCTTCAAAATCTGTGTGGTTGTGACCACTTTACAGTGATTTAGATCACTGAATTATCTTCTTTGCTGGGGGAAACAAAACATTTCTTCTTCATGTTTTCTGCCTACTTTTGTTGTCCATTTATGGCTGCTGCCATTAAACAGAGAGGCTGATGTAATGGGTATGCACCATCCTTTATAACCACTGACTCAGAAGGATTCAAGGTCAGGCTTGATGGGACTCTGAGCAACCTGATTAGAGATGTCCCTGCTCACTGCAGGGGGGCTGGATGACCTTTAAAGGTCCCTTCTAACCCAATGAAGTCTATGATTCTATTTTATTATTTCACCCTGCCCCACCAAATTAAAGAGAGGATACTATTAAAAAAACCCAGTCTTTTTAGGATCAGGTGATAGCTGAAAGCCAAGACAATATGCCTTGAAAACATAACAGATATTTCTAAAAACAAACAAACAAACAAAACCCCCCAAAAATGGGGGGGAGGCAGGGGGGAGGAAGGAAAAATAAAGACAGACAAGCATTTTCTTTTTGTAAAACGTTAGAAAGAACACGACTTTAATACACAGTGTCACCTTTGATCTGTTTGAGCAAGCAGCTACACCAACTTCAGGTATCCACACTGCAGCCTGAATAGCTCCAGAGCCTATCACAACACTCTGCAGCACTGAACCATCCTAAGGGAGCAAGTGTTTTGAGTCAGTATGTATACACAGCTACATGCATAAAACCTCATTCCTAAGGGACAATATTTTCCTGAGCTGTTTAATAGCTATTTAAAAACTGAAATGTTTCCACACCTCGCATTTTATCATATTAAGGAAATAACATAACTAAGGATTTGAGAGTGTTTAATAATCCACATTATCTGACTCTTCGACAAGTTCTCAAAGACAGAGAATATTGTTACCAACTACAGGGAGTGGCTCTTTCTGCAAAGCCTCTAAATAATGTGACCAAGCCTACAGAATTGAATCAACAGCAGAACCATAACAAACAAAATATTATATACATTATATAAAATACGATTCCAATTTATATTTTATTATTTATCATTTTACACCATTAATTTATGCCATGCTTTCTCTAATGTTTCTAACATACCAGGAAAAATAAAAGCCACACAACAGAAAGCTAGTCTGATGCCTTGATTGTTTGAGCTACTCATACTACAAGAAGAATCATGCCATGTCAAAGAGGGTCTTACCCGCAAAGACCAAATGTTCATGAGACCACCGAGTCCACCAGATACCAATGCCAGTCCATCAGGACTGAATGCGACAGTCCGAACAGGAGTGATATGGCCTCTCAGCTGAAACACACACTTGACTTCTACAGCTTTTCTGTATCCATCCTGCAAATCATTTCATAGTTATGCAACATGGAACTATTTACAGAAAACATAAAACCAAAACATTCTGCAATAAATACTGATCATCTGTAGAGATGGGGTAATTTCCATAAGGTAATGAAGAAGACTGGTACTATGGTAACATTTTATAAATATATTTATCAAATTATTAGCTTTTCTCTGATTACAAAATGCCATCAGCATTAAAGACCACATTACAATTCACATAACTGACATCTAATCTTGACTTAATTTACCTTAGAAAAAATGCTAAAATCACTAAATTTTATTATAAATTTATTACCTCTTAAAAAATGAACACTGATCAAAATACAATCTTTAGACAAAAAAAAAGTCATTTAAATCTGTGATTTTTCATTTCCTGTTCTGACAGTGCCTACACATATACAAATGCAATATAAGCTTCTTTAGCAAATGTCTTCCCTGTCCTCGCTGCAGCAGAGATGGGAATGCCCGCCAGAGAGCACCCAGGCTCAAGGAGCCCCTGCATCCTGCCCCTCTCAGGTGGAAGACAG